>JAWQFJ010034888.1:0-7500 GCA_034096865.1 Theodoxus fluviatilis | reverse complement strand
CAGTGAACGCCACTGGAGAAAGAATAAGTCAACGATGTGGCAACACTGAGCAGCAATGAGGTAGCAACCAAACAGAAATAAAACAGCAGTTGGGCAATATCCAAAAACCTGCTTGGCAGCAATAAGGCAGCAGTTGCAGCAATAGGGACTTCATAAATGCTGCAGCAGCAGGGGATTTTGTCCCATAGTCACATCCACTGGCTAGCAGTGGTGGTGATCGAAGCTGTATCGATCCTAGAGTTGCTTCCTTGGGCAAGGCACTGAACCCTTTCCCTTCCTCGATGGATGGATGGATGGGCAGTGTTTACGACCTATCAGCCTTTGTAGGCTATATAAGGCCATTAAGCACGAAAATCACTAGAACTGTATAGAGTAAACGCAAATCGAGTCACGGTGTCCCTAGTTGTTCGCTTCCTACGAATCGCGTAGGGAGACGCGGTGGGTCAATTCTTACCCCGAATCCACAGGGGGATCCCTTTCTCGAGCGGATATAGCCGCGGTCTGAGGCTCTGTGTTCAGCGCAGACCTATTCATCGTAGCTGCTGCTTGAATCACATAATTTGCTGTCATATGATCGCTTACGCACTGTTTACAAATGGCGAGTGCGATTGTTTTATTTTTCATAAAATTTCGGCCGATTTTCTTCCGGTTTTTTGTTTTCTTTTTTTATAGTTGTGCTATGCATCTTTCACCTTGTGACATTTTTGTGGCATTTTTTTGACATTTGCTAAATGGATGTCAGCGACTTTAGTCATTTTATGCTTAAAATACGGGAGATGGTGAGGTTTGAGTTGAGAGAAGACCACTGGGGACTTCGTGTGCCTGAGTTCGCGTGAGGCTAGGGGGAGAATATGAATACACATTGGCTACGACGCCGCGGGGGGCTACGGCGTAGGCGACAACATTTCTTTGTGTGGATGTCATTTCAAAACCAGATTACAGATAACCTTCAAATTTTAATGGATAGTTCCTTGGGTGTAACCCTGACCTTGCACAAAAATCATTCAGAATTCCTTGTGAACTTTTTGAGTTATTTTGACGAATAAACATAATATCCTTGGAGGAAGTAAATTTAAATGGTTGACTTACAAATTTACTGCTTGTCTCAGATGGGTTTTATCTGCTCAAATAGACATTCTAGTATGTCAGAAATGGCTGCTGTAAACTTTCAAACTGTAATTTGTAATTCTTGAATAACTTCCTTTTTTCTATCTTTATTTTTTTAAGAATACATATTTGAGTCGCTGCCCTTGAATGCAAAGCATCTTGTTCAACAAAAGTATATTTTGTGTTCACTATGTATTTTTGCTTTGTTTGTTTCAACAAAATATATAGTTTTAAAAAACATTTACTGTCTTGGGTGCTTTTTCATAACTTTTTCTCTTGATGGCTTTATGAACGAAGTCGATTTTGCACAGGTCCTGGCGGACATCACGTCAGCTCGACCCCCAAGCATTTCTTATGATATAGTCAGTCGAGGGTAAAATGAGCCTATGAATAATCGACGAAACGGCCCAGAGAGGTTGCAGAAAATGTGGCTGTACCTTCCCCTCAGCGTCAGTTCCCTCAGCTGGGCAATTGATCGTTCCCCCAAACGTTTTTCTTCTTTCGTGGCGAGGCACACAAATCTTCGGCCTCAGCATGACCCTTTTCTTCCTCTATCGTCAGCCATTCCTCTCGTCCCCCAAAAACTACGCTACGGGTGCTCATCAACAGCCCATGAAGCAACCCACTTTTCCAGTCTGCGTCGACAAGGGGAGGAGTCCGAGATCTGTGTATCTCCGCAGGAGGACAAGAAACTTCCAGAGAAGTGAGACGACTGACAGTCTTCAGAGGAAGAGTGCCCGTCTTCAAATGTTTTACCCTTGTCCTGACACTCTCAGAGGGTAGGCCAGACTTGCATCATGAACACAGAAACTGGTCAGCCAACCTAAGTGGCCAGTGACACTGTATGAAGGTCTCCATCATTTTTGTTGTACAAGCACAGGCTTGGGGTGTCAAACAAAGGACGATCTATCACCTATTCTTATGGACTAGTCTCTCAGACATGTATACCACGCAATGTTCCCTTGGTCCCCAAGAAACAAAACACAAAGGTTCTGAGGGCAATGACAGAAGCGGCAGAGAGGGCATCTTGCTGGGTTTGGTTAAAGAGAAGCAACGAGGAGCAGGATTCCTCAGAGGGCACCCAGAGGACAGTCCATGGCGTGTGACATAACAGACCTTTTGTCTTACCAACTCATGTGAGTTTTCGTGATCAATGGCCTTTAATAGGCTACAAAAGATGAAAAGCAATGAAACTTCCTTCTTTCCTCCTTTCCTTCCTTCATCATTCATTCATCATTTATTCATTAATTCATGAATAGTTAAAACACGTTTACGTAATGGTTCCACAGGGAGACTGTGTCCAGTCAGGGCACAATTTTACAGCTTTTCCCTACAGAAAGAGGGCGGTGAAGGAACACTGTAGCGTGATTAACCATTGCACACATTTACATACACGCGTGCGTGCTCGCGCGCGCGCACACACACATGCACGCACTGACACCCACTCATATAAACTCATATACATGAACTCGCGCGTACGTATTCACACAAACACTTTCGCGTACACACACACACACACTCATGCACACACACATGCACATGCACATACATACACACACACATGCACATACACACACACACACAAACGCAAACACATGCACAAATGCTCGTGTACACACAAACACAAACGCACACAATCACAAACGCACACACACGTGGGCGCGCGCACACACACACACACACACACACACACACACACACACAATCTTCCAACCTGGGCAAAATATTCTCCATCAGTTACATGTTTGCAACCGTTATAGCAGAGGTTTGGCGGTATTCCACAAATTAGCGGTAAGCAATTTCCATAATGGTCAACCAGAAAGGCGATATATCACCCGTTCACAACACTGGTTTGAGATCCAGAAACGCTTGCATGGCAAATTCCCTCCAAGAGTCTGTCCATTTCACCTTCTGCCTAAGCTCTTGGATGATTGAACCTCTTCCATTATGAAATTACTACCGTTGACGTGGGGCTCGATCACAAAAACTCCAGATATCATACATCATCAGAAGGTGACTGCTATGCACGGGTATGCACATGCGGTTGCTTTGCATTCTCTACGTGCTTTAGGGTCAAAGATCGACTTATTCTGTGAACCGCAGTCAGTAGTGACTCTGGCGCAGTTCGCCATGAATGCGTAATAGACTTGACCTTTCGCATTACAGCATTGTGCCAAAAACAGCTCGTTCTGGATACTATTTTTTTCCTTTTTTTACAGAAATCATTCAGATGTTAAAACTTGTTTCCATTTCAGCACAAACACTTAATTTTATCGAATAAACGCTTGTTTAATGCCTCAACAAGCGTAATTATAAGTTTTGTGCGAAATAGTCTTAGAACTACTTTAACGGCGTATGTCGGGAAGCAGATAGCTATCCCACAAGCCTCTCGTGTGACCTCCTTATGAATATTCCGAACGGATTAGTTCCATCACATGATATGAACTGTGCTAGAGACTCTTTCGCCGGCAGGCGAAGTCTCTAGTGGACTAGAATGAGATCAACTGAGGCAAGAAAAAACGCTCTTGTGAGGACAAGAGGACAAGAAACGTCTGGAGAAGCAAGATGACTGACGGTCTCCAGAGGAAGAAACACACATGATCATCTCGCATGTTCTCGCCTTTTCTACTACTTTGTTTTCATGTGTTGTTTTTTTTAAAGACAATGCTCCTCTATCAGTGACTCTCAACAGCATCAAATATAAATCGAAATTCAATTTTAATAAAACCAAGGGTTTCGGTTCTGTAATAAGAATGGTGATCCCCAATTAGATATGTCCGTCTGTGCGTCTGTCTGATTTTGTAATTGTCTGTGTGAATGTCAGCTTGCGTGCCTGCATGCATACATGCCCACTCACCTACCGACCGACCAACAGACGGCTGGCCTCTCAGTCTGTTTTTCTCTCCGTCCGTCCGTCCGTCCGTCCGTCCGTCCGTCCGTCCTTCCGTCCGTCCGTCTGTTCGTCCGTCTGTCTGTCTCTCTGCTTCTCTCTCTCTCTCTCTGAGATATGTCAAGCCTTTTTCAAGCCATAACACATAGGAACCATAGACTGGATGTGTGAACACCTCAGCAGTACAGACATGCTTTAAAAATGTTTAATTTTTACCCCAAAAGACAACAATCTGATGCGAATGCGTAGAGCGTTCTCGCTTTCGACCATTTGTAACTTATGGTATTTGACTCCGTCTACAAAGGATTCTCATTTGCACTGGCCTGAACTGAACTGAACTGAACTTAAATGAACTGAACTGAACTGAACTGAACTGAACTGAACTGAACTGAACTGGACTGGACTGGACTGGACTGGACTGGACTGGACTGGACTGGACTGGACTGGACTGGACTGGACTGAACTGAACTAAACTGGTTTATTGGCAGACCGACAGCCCATATTATTTGTGAACCAACCGGAATCGACTTTCGTTAGATGTAACATTTAATAATCATACTCCTGCTTTATGTGTTTCTAGATGTTTCTGTAGCTTACAGGAATGCGATGCATAGTTCAAACAAAGTATGTGTAGGTTCATTCCTTATGCTTTGCATCAGTCACTCAATTTCAATTTGCGAAGTTTAAACGTATAATGGATGGGCATTGAAACCTTTCCTGCCATAGCAATAGGGTGACCTTCAAGTAGAATGTCAAGTTTTCCCTTAGTTTGTCAGTCAAGCATTGGTCAAGGTATATGTTTTTCCCTTAACACATCGTATTCTTTGCAATGAAGCATAGAGTGCACCTCATCTTTGATAATACGACAAAATGGACACTTTTGAGTGGACTTTTTCGGCATATACCTAACTTAGGTTGATTCTTAATTTATTCGTCCCAAATCTGAATCGGATGAGGCCGTCTTTGAAATTTTTAATTCTAACGAAATCTATGTACCTTTCGAGTTTGAACATTTTCCTAAAGGAGGCATACTGCTCAGACCACTCATTTTCGCGATTTTTTCCGTCCCATTTCTGTCGGAAGCAATCTCGTATTCGTTGCTGAATGATTTTAAAGAACTGTCTCTCGCTTCTTACACCTCTGTCTATCCAGACGCAGGCAAAGAAACATCAGTGAACGAAAGGAGAAGTTCCCACCTGCACCAGACACCGTCTGATGGCACCAAGTACTGCATTCGGTCGCCGGTGGTCTTCCTTCTGGAGCAGTAGTTCCCAACATTCTATGTCCGCGGGTTCCAGCTGATGAGTAGGGCATCTTGGGACAGTGCAGTACGAAAAACGCTGTATCGAAGGTTCTCATTGTAAGACGAATTGATCAAAAGAAAAATATAAACAGCATTTTCTAGTGTAAACATAACTCATTGCCCATCACTTGGACATTCATTTCAGTTTGACCAACGGGAAACGACCTTTTTAACAATCTTTAGTCACCTGAAGTCTTCCTAATCAAACCCGAATGAAATCTACCGCAATTTTAACCGGTTAGAGAGTTGGTTGTAATGAGGTGTGATAAAAGAAAGGTAATGTGAGGTTTCCGGGAAGAACCACGGTGCTCAGAATCCCATCCACTACTATCATAAGGAATCTCAGTGAGGTATGGGAATATGGTCACTGGAATCTACAGTACTGTTACCTCTTTGGAATTAGCTTTCTTGTGGAAATACAACTGGAAAAGGAAAAAGTCAACAGTAGATGAACGAAAACATGAGCTGCACAGACCAAAAATTGTGACCCACAATCCTCATTTTCTATAGTATCTTTGTACCAAGGAAAGATGGTTTCCAGCCGTCACCGGTCATTTTCACTTTAGCCTTAAAGTTTCAGGGCTCCATGCAGGGATTGAACCCACGACTTGATGGTCTGGAGTGTTGACTTTGATGACAAGTTAATCCCTGTCTTTTTTATGAACTGGTCTGGCTTTCACTCTCTGGTCAGGTCTTTGACCAAACGAGAGACATCCCTGGGCAGACGAAGGCAACTCTATGCCTTCAAAGTAATTGCCTCTTCTCATCCATTCCAGGAGACAAATCACAAGGGCAGTAAAAACAGGAGCAGCTATGGTGTCAGAAACAGCAGCAGACCCAGATGTAGAGCAACAGCTTCCGAGGCAAAGGAAGCAACGTCGACAGAGAATCAACCCGAAAAGGCAAATGGTGCCACACTTCGAAGCTAGTTCTTCTCGCTGACAGGCACGCAATGTAGGATGGAGAGTGCTCTCATCTTCGATCGACATCTGAGAGTTTGATACTTCCTTGTGGAAAATCTAATGACGGCATCTCTCTCACCCGTGGTCACTCCAGGAAGAGGAAGAGGAGGGAAAGGGGGTGTGGCTGTCTAAAGACGGGGACCCTGTAGCTGCCACTGAGCCGACAGCCAGGCAGGATGCTGTCTTGCAAGTGAGCTGCTGCCCCATGTTGGACCACTGATGCAATCAATGCCATTCCCCTCCGACCCCCTTTAAAGGGCCCAGACACAAGCAGACCCTGAATCTAGCCGGGGCTGCCCTCAGCCTCCACTTCCCCAATTGCGCATTGACTCCCCCAGCCCGCGTCAGTGATTATCAAGATTTCTTGCGTTCCGGGATCACACCAAAAACGCATCTAGAATTCTAAATAAAGAGCAACCTCTTTCAACTGCCTCTCATTCCACCAAGGTTTAAACCGTCTTTTGACTGCTTGGAATCAGACAAGGACATTGCAACGGCCTCCATTTTCCCAAGAAAGACTGCAAAATATCTCGCTTTCGGGAAACGTCATTCAATTTTGCGCTGTAGGCAGGGCGATTGTAACAATAAATGTCAAAACCACTCAAAGCAAAACAAGTTCAATAAAACCAAGCTACACCGAAGCCGCATCAAAATAAACCCAACACAACTGAACACAATCCTACCCAACTCAAACCAACCCAACTCAAAACAACCCAACTCAGCCAAACCCAATTTAATTCATACCAACACTACTCAATCCAATCCAACTTAGCCCAACCCAGCCCTATTCAACCCAGACGAACCCAGCCCAGCCCAGCCCTGCCCAGTCCAGCCCAGCCCAGCCCAGCCCAGCCCAGCCCAGCCCAGCCAAATCCAACCCGACCCACCTAACCCAACTCAACCAAGCTTAGCCCAGCCAAGCTCATCTCAACCCAACCCAACCCAACCCAACTCAATCCAACCAAATCAGGACGAGTGCACACCAAAGGCAGAAGTCGCACCAGCAGCTCCAACGCTAGCAGCAGCAGCAGCAACAGCAGCAGCCGCACTACCAGCAGTAGCAGGAACAACATTGACAACGACAATGACAAGGGCGAAATTAGGTTCTCTTTACAAAGGCAAACATCTACTGTACGTGTGTATCACTATGAACTGCTCAGTCTCCCCCAAAATCACTCCCAACAGACGTGAAGCACCGTTTCCTCAAGCCGATGTACAGCTTTCAGAAATACCTTTTA
>JAWQFJ010034887.1:0-43740 GCA_034096865.1 Theodoxus fluviatilis | reverse complement strand
GTAGATCTAGAATTTAATGAGCATGAAATGGGGGGCGGGCGGGGTATGGCATAAAGCAATAACACTCGCTAAACTCCAGCTTGAGCAATTCAGCTAATGCGACTGTGCCACACTAATTGCGAAATTCACCGTCATGCCCTTAATGTTTGCCCAGAAGTAATTCCATATATTCTTTTTTTTTTTATTGTCGAGCACAAGCATCGTCAAGTGCTAGCTCTCTTGATGGAAATCATCCCTTGCGCAAATCTATTTATCGTTTATTCCGCATCTCTCAAGGGTTCCAAAAAAGACACGAGAGTTCATGTCTAGCCCGTGTATGGGTAAGAAAGAAGGTGCCCCCCCCTAAGGAAACTTTTAATAGTCTGGCACTTCACGGTACTTCTAATTCCTCCCTGTGCTGAAATATTCCTGTCAGCCTATCATGACCAAAAAAAAGCCGCAGCTCGATTCTCTGCCATGGCGTTTCCGCACCAAAATAAGGGTAATAAGTAAT
This sequence comes from Theodoxus fluviatilis, assembly GCA_034096865.1. Taxonomy (NCBI): domain Eukaryota; kingdom Metazoa; phylum Mollusca; class Gastropoda; order Cycloneritida; family Neritidae; genus Theodoxus; species Theodoxus fluviatilis. Next base: position 43,247 of record JAWQFJ010034887.1, on the reverse strand, counting down.
ATTGCAACATCATACATCCACTCGCTTATCTTCGCCCCCGCTTGATTAGCGAAAGCCCCATTCCCGATCATTATTTGCACTGATGCAACCTTAAGTAATCTGTTCCAGCCACTGTCTTTCAGAATCTACGGAGCTGCCCTTCACGGTTATCGCTTTCATTATTATCTGAATCAACTTGCCTCACCAAACACCTAAGCGCTCTGTTAATTTTCCTTAAAAAGGCGGCGAACCTTGAATCCTTGTCCCCAATAAAGAATCACAGGATCCAAACATGACGACATCCACCTCTTTTTAGGCCCATCACAAATTGGTTGATTTGGTAGACCTGTCATTGCCACTGCCAGTTTTATAAACCTATCATGGTATCTACAGGCTGACTAATCACAATACATAACACGTGCCAAGTTTCGAAACGTACTCTCGCTGACTAGCAGCTACTTCACACAGGCAGACACTTAGTAATATATCATAGAGATTGTGCTTTGACCACAAGGTCAACATTTCGATTCCAGCGTAAGCAGACTGGTGCTCTCCAGACCCTGCCAGGAAGTTACACAATTAATATAATACAGGATTACACTAAGCAAATTTATATATGCAAAGAAAAAAGAAATCTAAGACGTAAAAGTAATTCGCCATATGAAAGGAAAAGAAGCCCTCCAAGACCCGTAACATCCAAAACTTGGCCGTCATACGACAAGTCGTGACACGCCCCAACTCGACGACACGACCGCCTCGATTCATGGCGGATGATCTGACACAACGGATAGTAACCGCCGCAGGGCAGTGAAGGCTAAGAAGCACTTTGTTCCCTACTCGACGAAAAGTTTACCCACAAGAACCTCACTGAGCAGGAGTAAATGAACCTTGATAGGAACCTTCCACTTAGCCTAAGAATTGCTCCATTTTCAATAGTTTCATTGACTACTCGACCTGATATTTACCATGAGTTTTTAGGTATGGGAAGAAAGAATAGTCCTGTAATTCCCAGCTGAAGCATCCTGCACATCCGCCCAAGAACGGAGCGAGAAAACGGGAGGCGGGGGCATTTCGTAGAGTATGCTATCGACGGTAATCCTCTTATCCATCAACTCGTACGATTCAACGCGTCTCACCCGGGACTCCCGTTACGAGCCACGTCCCACCCCCGCTGAGTTCTGTGACAGGACAGACGAAGACACAGCCCGTGTTAACTTATAGATCTAGTAGTGGCCGTCACAGCCCACGTTATGCGTGGCCTGTGCCTTGAGCCTCGCCTGGTGTGATACAAGTAACATACATGTAGCAAGTGCGAGACAAAGGCAAGAAAGGTGATACCAGACGCGTAGACTTCGTCTTAATCTACACTGTTGATGTACTCCGTGAAAAAGTTGCGGAGCCAATGTGTATACCTCTGACTAGATCGTATTACCAGTACAGATGTAGTAAGCCGGCATCACAGTGATAGTTGTTCTCAAATCAATGACGAGCCGTATCTGGTAGCCTCTTGCCCTCCACCCTACCATCCCCATCCTCTCTTTTTTCCTCCCCTTCCGCCTCCCCCCCTCCCTCTCCCCCCCGTTGTTTTTATGGGTCCTGTGGGTCTTCGTTTCCTGCTTGTTCTTTTAGCTCGTTATTTATGTTGTTGTATTGAGGCTAGAGATATGGTAAGGCGGGTCAACGCTACCAAACCTACCTCATTTTGGGATCTATGACAAACAACTTATCCTGTTTGAAGCCTCCTCACATCCTGTCACAACCCAAACCTTAAACGTACTAGACGCGGCCTTTAATCATACCCAATTGGCTCCCAACTTTGTCTTACGCGACGTACTAAGTAAATCCAACAACGAGGATAGCATACGAAGTCCGCACGCCGTCTGTTATCACTGACCTTCCTCTTCCGTCCACATTTTCTAAGCAGTAATGAAATTGTAATCACCCCGCGAGACCCCCAGCCACAAGCCACCGCATTTACATTTGTGCTCTTTTAAGACATGACGCTGTACACCACCGTATATCCTAAGTGACATTCCTGAATGGTCCTATTAATCAAGCAGGCCAAGGAAGTGACTGTTGTAAAGCGAGTGGCCTATCTTAACCCTGTGCACTGTCCCGGCTGCACACTCAAGCCCCGCCTGGCGTGACGTCGCCCGACAACACGGAGTCCCTAGCGGCTATGAGAACGCAAAGGTGAACTTCGTACCGAGTTGATGGAAATACCAAGATACCTTAGATAAGCCACCCCTATACTCTCGAATAATCACCCCGTTTATACGTCATGCACAGCTTGAATCTACCACAGTGCGAACATTCTTCCACCAAAAAAACTCATGCTCTGTAAACAGTCACCGTCACTACCTGAGTAGTGCAGATGGAAACTATCAGGTACTAAGTGAAAATGAACAAATGTTCTAATCTATAGAAAGTGGTCAACAGCGAACCAATCCGGATTCTAACAAGGTTTATATGAATAATTACGCTTACTACGACTTGGAATGTGCAAGCAACGTCTCTTGTGGTAAAAGAACTCTTTACACGACGTCGAGATAGGAATGACAATACACAGCCTCAACCTATATTAGTAATAAAAACCGCATATTACCCTTCAACCACCTAAACACTAGGGCATCCCCGGTACTTACCGTTGGTCAATATCGCGCACCCAATCGAAGAACGATCGTGGTACTGAAGATACAATCGGCGGATGTCATGTGCCCACCTCCAAGATCGCAGTATTTTGGAATGGTACACCTTGCGAGGCTGCTTTACACTTTCATATATAAAGTATGGCGATAGTATTACTCTAAGTTTCTTTTGTCAAGAATCGAAATTTGCCTAGCTGTAGCCTATTGCTATAATATTTTAGCGACACCCAATGCATCAGGTGTTGGACACTCTGTACTCATCTCTGGCACCTGGATGAGAAATGGACCTCTTGTGCCACAAGAGACAATATCTATACGTACGATAGCTAATGTGTTCTGCCTGTGTAACTGTAACGAGACGTGTTCAAACTGCACGTGATTGTGATACACCTGCAGATTAGGTTATAAAACTGCAGTGTGCATGACTTACAACCATATGCTTAAAGGGGTCGTCAATTTGGCCTGTGATTCTTTATTTGAACAGGATTAAGCCTAGGAAATTAACAGCCTAGGTGTTTTGAGGCAAGATTAGAAAATGAAACGAAACCGTGAAAGAGCCTCGTAACTGAAAAACAGTGCTGAAAGAAACAAGGTGCATCAGTGCAATGTCATGCTTTCAGCGAAAGCGAGTGATTATGATGGCATATTCCCCTAGTTTTCGGAAAACCTGCAGAAAGTCGGCTTTTTTGTCATGATAGCTACAGGAAATTTCAGCACGACCCGGAGTCAGCTTAAAGTTTCTACACCTTCCACCCAACATGAACTCGGTGTCTTTTGACCTGAGAGACGATACGATAAAATGATTCGCAAGGATGATTCAATCAAAGAGTACATTGACGATGTGCTTCAAATGGATACTGCAAAATACAGACAAATTCGCAATAGGTGGCCAACTGAATCTAAGGGAGTTGACAGGTATTGCCTCCCTCGGGTCGTCCTCCGCCTGCGATTTTTCTTTCTCAATATCCTCGGTAATTCTCGTGGATCCTTCTCATAGTGTACTCATTTCAGTAGCTTTCTGCTTGCTTCTCGTTTCCTCTTCCTATCTCTTCATTCTGTCTTCGTGTCCTCAGCTCAATCCTCGTCCGTGCTCAACGGGCTTGCGTCGAGCGATGATACTGCCCACAGGATTGCTCTATCTCGGATCATGTGTCAATCTCGTCTTCAGCTTCGAATCTATCTCGTCTTCCTCTTCTTTATTTTCAAATACAACGTGATGGAGTTTCTGTATTAACAGTGTGTAATTGATCATAACCTGTCTTATTGAGTGAAATTTTGTGTAGTATATAGGGTGGGTAGGGGTGGGGGATGAGATTTGATATGTTGTTTTCTTGTTTTAACAAGAACTGGATGTAGGCAGCTATGCCTAATTCATGTAATTTCCCTTAAAAATAAAGTTTAATCATCAATCAATGCTCTCCCACCCCCACACACACATTACAATATGGACTTGTTTGCTAATTTAGATTGAAAAACTTACTTTGTAAGCTGTAGCTAAGACTGGAGATTAGCATGTAGGAGAAGGAAATCTTGTAATTTGAATGTCAAATCAAATGTTCATGATAAATATAATCTGTCACAAAGATCAGTTTTTAAGTTTCAGTCACAATTCTGAATCACAAAAGCCCCCTCAGATGGGCCCACCAAGTCTCCCTACGTGATTTTAAGAGGTGATAACTAGAGAAGCTGTGACTTGATTTGTGCTTACTTCTAAAATATTCTTGGGGATTTTCTTGCTCAACGGTCTTACATAATCCACAAAGACTGATAGGCTGTGAAACTCCATCCATCCTTCCTTCAATCACAACTTTCATGTTCTTAAATGTATTTTTTTTTAACAATGCTGAGTGCAATTGTATTGTACATAAAGTGCCAGCAAAAACCATACAGTTTGATAATGATTAAGATGCATGCTTCACTAGTTATTTGATACTGCCATCAACATGATATGGAAGTGCCTTCGAACGATCCCTCTAGGCCTTGACTTTTCCGACAGCTTATGAAGTTCTCTGTACCATAATGCTTTCGCAAGCCCTTGGGATGGAAACGGAAGCTCACTAATGGGTCACCTGACTGAATCAGTGGCACGCATTCTTGTACAGGTGGTGTGATGACTTCTTTTGCATAATGCCTTGCTGTCTTGCAGTCTCCACACAGACTTTGTCTGTTGGCGTGGCTTGCTGACACGGAGTGCTAGAGTGCTTTGCTACCCATTTATGAGACAGTTCGGGAGGAACTGAGCTGGCTAGGGGTGGCAAGGTTTCGGGGCACGCTGTACCTGTGTGAGTTTGAGACGCCCAGTCGGGAGAAGGAGCGACTGAGACTGGTGGGCAGACAGCTGGAAATGTGCTGCTGGGGCTGGAAGTTTGAGCAGTACCTCACCAAAGGTTAGCCAGTGTACTCTCTCTCTCTCTCTCTCTCTCTCTCTCTCTCTCTCTCTCTCTCTCTCTCTCTCTCTCTCTCTCTCTCTCTCTCTCTCTCTCTCTCTCTCTCTCTCTCTCTCTCTCTCTTCTCTCCAAATTAAGACATATTGTTGATGTTCAAACTTGCAAAATCTTCTTCCATGCTCATATCTTATCTCACTTTAATTATGCGTCAACAATTTGGGATGGCTGTAGTGACACTAACTTGAAAAGGCTGAAGTCATTGTATCGAAGAGCCTCTAAGCTTATGATAACAGATAGTTCACTATCTACAAATGACAAAATGAAAGAACTTAACATATTGCCTTTTCATAAGCATTTACAATTCAATAAATGTGTCTTAATGAAAAGAATTAATGATTGTGATGTGCCTGATTATTTGATAAACTTATTCCAACATTCAAATATTCGTGTACATAACTTTATAATACCACAACCTAGGATTGATTTGTTTAAACATAGCCTATCTTCTTCAGGGGCTACTATGTGGAACACACTATATCCAATTCTCTAAAATTGTGAAATCTTCAGAGAAATTTAAATTAAAACTACATACTTTTCTCATGCAGTCATCCTAGATACTTTCATCTTATTCTAAATTCACTTTGTGGCTATTTTCAACGTGGTATTTCGTTACCATGAATTGATTGTAACCTGTGTTATCGTGTGAATTTTGTGTGGGATAGAGGGTGGGTGGGTGGGTAGGGGTGGGGGATGGGATTGGATTTGTTTGTTTGTTTTCTTGTTTTAACAAGGGCTGGATGTAAGATAGGCAGTTATGCCTAATTCATGTAATCAATCAATCAATCAATCAATCAATCAATCAATCAATCAATCAATCAATCAATCAATCTCTCTCTCTCTCTCTCTCTCTCTCTCTCTCTCTCTCTTTAAACTAGCATCCATATGTGATTATCTATTCAGATGATCTCACTGCTGTCGCCTGTATCACGTATTGCTTGAACTTCAAGACTCACTGAGCTGACAGTTGTCAAAGGCATAGTACTAAAATCTTTGTCATTGTTGAGCATATTCTTCATATACCTTATCAATTGTTGTACATAGATTAGCTACTGTGTATTTTTGTCTTGATTATCCATGTTTTAATTTCTTTATGAGCAAGGACAATTTGTAAGATAGGCAGAAATGCCTAAAATTTCATCCTTGATAAATAAAGAATCAATCAATCAATCAATATCTCTCTCTCTCTCTCTCTCTCTCTCTCTCTCTCTCTCTCTCTCTCTCTCTCTCTGTGTGTCTCTGTCTGTCTCTCTCTTTGTCTCTCTCTCTCTCTCTCTCTCTCTCTCTCTCTCTCTCTCTCTCTCTCTGAGTTTGCATCCATCCAACCATTCATTCGTCCATCCATTCATTCATCCATCCATTCATCCACCCCATTCCTGTCTCTCACACTGCCTCCCTCTGATAGTTTTCCCCTCTGATAGTTCTCCCCACCCTATCCCACCTCCACCCCATGTGCCCCTTCTGTCAACGTTGGATTTTCAGAGGGTTTATAATTATATGCACATGAGTTGTGTCAAGAGCATGGCTTTTTTTTCTCTTTAAACAGATATGACAATCTGCAAGCCACCTATGTTTTTGAAATTCACTTGACCACTGATGAACTAGATTTCTTTCCTTTTAGTGCTAGAAGATCCATAGGTGTAGGTGAATTAAAAAAGATCAAAGTGAATGATGATGTGAATGAAGCATTTTGGATAGTGCAAGAGTCATGGAGGCCTTGTATAGAGACAACACGAAGCACTAAACTCACACTGGGATATTTCCTGTCTCTGCTTTAGATGCTTTCCTACAGATGGGTCTGGAAAATGCAAAGTTCTGACAACTGTCTGCATGATCAATATCACCATCATCAGCTAATTAATGCAGTTGTCCTTTCTCTGTGATAATTGGGCTTTGTTGCTTTGAGGACAAATTTGCTGGTGCAGATGTGCAAGTGCATGACTCAAAAATGACTAGAGCTGACAACTTTAACAGCCGGCAGGAGCATCTTTTGACCAGTGAAGACCTTAGCCTTTCTGGTGAAGCCCGAAGGACAACCCTTGCTGAACAGGCCAGCTGGAGAGTCACCAGGTGTACACAGATGCCTTTGGTAGGTGTCTGGTTTGCCTTGCATCCAGTGTTGTTGGAAGGCTGGTCCAAGGTGGGCCGAGTCTCACATTGCCTGCTTGCTGTGTGTCAGATTGCCAGGATGGGTTGCCAGACACCAGTGTTGCAGTCAACAACAAGGAGGATGCATCCTCTGTTGTCAGGACTCGGCTTGGCACACACTCTCTAGGTAGGCTGTCTGTCACCTGTCTGCATGTTTGCGTGTGTGTGTGTGTGTGTGTGTGTGTGTGTGTGTGTGTGCACGCGTGTGTGTGTGCGCGTGTGTGTGTGTGATCTGTCTGTATATGCACCTATGATCATCATGGCTGATCTGGGTATTTATGTTCTGTACCTACTCCCAGTTTAGCCTGGAAAGCAAGCCAGAGTAGGCTAATGGGTTTGAACCAAATGTTTAATAAATTTTGGGCATGTACAGAACTCAGAATCCAGAAGTTGTACTGTCGCAGCCCCCCCCCCCCCCCCCCCCCCCCCCCCCCCCCCCAGGCTGACTGCAGCATTTGCTGTGTGACTGCAGCGTTTGCAGTGTGACTACAGTGCTTGCAGTGCAACTGCAGTGTTTGCTGTGTGCCTGACTGCAGTGTTTGCTTTGTGACTGACTGCAGTGTTTTATGTCTGACTGCAGTGTTTGCTGTCTGTCTGACTGCAGTATTTGCTTTGTGACTGACTGCAGTGTTTTATGTCTGACTGCAGTGTTTTATGTCTGACTGCAGTGTTTGCTGTCTGACTGCAATGTTTGCTTTGTGACTGACTGCAGTGTTTGCTGTGTGACTGACTGCAGTGTTTGCTGTCTGTCTGACTGCAGTGTTTGCTGTGTGTCTGCAGTGTTTGCTGTCTGTCTGAATGCAGTGTTTGCTTTGTGACTGACTGCAGTGTTTGCTGTGTTACTGCAGTGTTTGCTTTGTGACTGACTGCAGTGTTTGCTGTGTGTCTGACTGCAGTGTTTGCTGTGTGCCTGCAGTGTTTGCTGTCTGTCTGACTGCAGTGTTTGCTGTCTGTCTGACTGCAGTGTTTGCTGTGTGCCTGCAGTGTTTGCTGTGTGTCTGACTGCAGTGTTTGCTGTGTGACTGACTGCAGTGTTTGCTGTCTGACTGCAGTGTTTGCTGTGTGACTGACTGCAGTGTTTGCTTTGTGACTGCAGTGTTTGCTTTGTGACTGACTGCAGTGTTTGCTGTGTGACTGACTGCAGTATTTGCTGTGTGTCTGACTGCAGTGTTTGCTTTGTGACTGACTGCAGTGTTTGCTTTGTGACTGACTGCAGTGTTTGCTGTGTGACTGCAGTGTTTGCTGTCTGTCTGCTGTGTTTGCTGTGTGACTGTAGTGTTTGCTGTCTGACTGCAGTGTTTGCTGTGTGACTGTAGTGTTTGCTGTGTGACTGCAGTGTTTGCTTTGTGACTGACTGCAGCGTTTACTGTGTGACTGTAGTGTTTGCTGTCTGACTGCAGTGTTTGCTGTGTGACTGCAGTGTTTGCTGTGTGACTGCAGTGTTTGCTTTGTGACTGACTGCAGTGTTTACTGTGTGACTGTAGTGTTTGCTGTCTGACTGCAGTGTTTGCTGCGTGACTGCAGTGTTTGCTTTGTGTCTGACTGCATTGTTTCCTGTGTGACTGTAGTGTTTGCTGTCTGACTGCAGTGTTTGCTGTGTGACTGTAGTGTTTGCTTTCTGACTGCAGTGTTTGCTGTGTGACTGTAGTGTTTGCTGTGTGACTGTAGAGTTTGCTGTGTGACTGTAGTGTTTGCTTCCTGACTGCAGTGTTTGCTGTGTGACTGTAGTGTTTGCTGTGTGACTGCAGTGTTTGCTTTGTGACTGACTGCAGTGTTTGCTGTGTGACTGTAGTGTTTGCTGTCTGACTGCAGTGTTTGCTGTGTGACTGCAGTGTTTGCTTTGTGTCTGACTGCAGTGTTTGCTGTGTGACTGTAGTGTTTGCTGTGTGACTGTAGTGTTTGCTGTGTGACTGTAGTGTTTGCTGTGTGACTGTAGTGTTTGCTGTGTGACTGTAGTGTTTGCTGTGTGACTGCAGTGTTTGCTGTGTGACTGTAGTGTTTGCTGTGTGACTGCAGTGTTTGCTTTGTGACTGACTGCAGTGTTTGCTGTGTGAGAGCAGTGTTTGCTGTCTGTGTGACTGCAGTGTTTGCTGTGTGTCTGACTGCAGTGTTTGCTTTGTGACTGACGGCAGTGTTTGCTTTGTGACTGCATTGTTTGCTGTGTGATTGCAGTGTTTGCTGTGTGACTGCAGTGATTGCTGTGTGACTGCATTGTTTGCTGTCTGTGTGACTGCAGTGTATGCTGTCTGTGTGACTGCAGTGTTTGTAGTGTGACTGCAGTGTAACTGCAGTGTTTGCTGTGTGACTGCAGTGTTTGTAGTGTGACTGCACTGTTTGTAGTGTGACTGCAGTGTAACTGCAGAGTTTGCTGTCTGACTGCAGTGTTTTATATCCGACTGCAGTGTTTGCTGTGTGTCTGACTGCATTGTTTGCTGTGTGTCTGACTGCAGTGTTTTATATCAGACTGCAGTGTTTGCTGTGTGACTGCAGTGTTTGCTGTGTGTCTGACTGCAGTGTTTTATATCCGACTGCAGTGTTTGCTGTGTGACTGCAGTGTTTGCTGTGTGACTGCAGTGTTTGCTGTGTGACTGCATTGTTTGCTATCTGTGTGACTGCAGTGTTTGCTGTGTGACTGCAGTGTTTGCTGTGTGACTGCAGTGTTTGTAGTGTGACTGCACTGTTTGTAGTGTGACTGCAGTGTAACTGCAGAGTTTGCTGTCTGACTGCAGTGTTTTATATCCGACTGCAGTGTTTGCTGTGTGTCTGACTGCATTGTTTGCTGTGTGTCTGACTGCAGTGTTTTATATCCGACTGCAGTGTTTGCTGTGTGACTGCAGTGTTTGCTGTGTGACTGCATTGTTTGCTATCTGTGTGACTGCAGTGTTTGCTGTGTGACTGTAGTGTTTGCTGTGTGACTGCAGCATTTGCAATCGGTGTAGCAACAGTGTTTGCTGTCTGACTGCAGTGTTTGCTGTGTGACTGCAGTGTTTGCTGTGTATCTGACTGCATTGTTTGCTGTGTGACTGATGGCAGTGTTTGCTGTGTGACTGCAGTGTTTGCTGTGTGTCTGACTGCATTGTTCGCTGTGTGACTGATGGCAGTGTTTGCTGTTTGACTGCAGTGATCGCTGTGTGTCTGACTGCATTGTTTGCTGTGTGTCTGACTGCAGTGTTTTATATCCGACTGCAGTGTTTGCTGTGTGTCTGACTGCATTGTTTGCTGTGTGACAACAGTGTTTGCTGTGTGACAACAGTGTTTGCTCTGTGTCTGACTGCAGTATTTGCTGTCTGACTGCAGTATTTGCTGTCTGACTGCAGTATTTGCTGTGTGCCTGCAGTGTTTGCTGTGTGTCTGACTGCAGTGTTTGCTGTGTGTCTGCAGTGTTTGCTGTGTGTCTGACTGCAGTGTTTGCTGTGTGTCTGACTGCAGTGTTTGCTGTGTGCCTGCAGTGTTTGCTGTGTGTCTGACTGCATTGTTTGCTGTGTGACTGATGGCAGTGTTTGCTGTGTGACTGCAGTGTTTGCTGTGTGTCTGACTGCATTGTTTGCTGTGTGTCTGACTGCAGTGTTTGCTGTGTGTCTGACTGCAGTGTTTGCTGTGTGTCTGACTGCAGTGTTTGTTGTGTGCCTGCAGTGTTTGCTGTGTGTCTGACTGCAGTGTTTGCTGTGTGACTGATGGCAGTGTTTGCTGTGTGACTGCAGTGTTTGCTGTGTGTCTGATGGCAGTGTTTGCTGTCTGTTATACTGCAGTGTTTGCTGTTTGACTGCAGTGATCGCTGTGTGACAGGAGTATTTTCTGTCTGACTGCAGTGTTTGCTGGCGAGGTTGATGCTGTAGACCCTGAGCAGAAGGACAGCTGCAAGTATGTGGAAATGAAGACCACCAGAGAGTTGGAAACCCCCAGACAGACAGAAAACTTTGCCAGGTGGGATGTCAAGACAACCCTACATTGTATTTAACTGAGATTTGGCCTTGCTGTTCTCTTGGCCATAGGTACAGGTGGGCTGTCACTATCTGTCACACTCAGTCACTGTCTGCCACTGCAAAGGTGACGCCCATGTGCATGTGACGTGTTGGTGATATGATTCTCTTGCTTGTCCACTTGGCTGTCTCTTGTCTACTGCTAATGTTCCCACCATGCATGAAAGGAGCAATTCCAGTCAGATTAGCGGTCAGGACATCTTTCTACAGATCAGAGAAGCTGGTGTTGCTTTCTTCATTGGCATGAAAATCACTGAAGTGTTGTAGGACTGACATATTCATCATCATCACCAATATCATCATCATTATCATCATCATTGGCAAGAGGCCTGATGTAATTGTGTCTGGCATTGGATGTGTACTTTAACTACTTACAACTACATCCAGATTCATCTTGCTTCTTGTCCAGCTGTGTTGCCTGTCCCAGACAGGACAGAGTTTTGATTATCACCAGTCTCACTTGACATGTATAGCAATGAAGTGTCGGGATTCAAGCCATGCTTGGTGTTGGGATTCAAGCCATGCTTGGAGTTGGTTTCAAGCTATGCTTGGTGTTGGGATTCAAGCCATGCTTGGTGTTGGGATTCAAGCCATGCTTGGAGTTGGGATTCAAGCCATGCTTGGTGTTGTGATTCAAGCCATGCTTGGAGTTGGATTCAAGCCTTGCTTGGTGTTGTGATTCAAGCCATGCTTGGAGTTGTGATTCAAGCCATGCTTGGAGTTGATTCAAGCCATGCTTGAGTTGTGATTCAAGCCATGCTTGGAGTTGTGATTCAAGCCATGCTTGGAGTTGTGATTCAAGCCATGCTTGGAGTTGTGATTCAAGCCATGCTTGGAGTTGGATTCAAGCCATGCTTGAGTTGTGATTCAAGCCATGCTTGGTGTTGTGATTCAAGCCATGCTTGGTGTTGTGATTCAAGCCATGCTTGGTGTTGTGATTCAAGCCATGCTTGGAGTTGTGATTCAAGCCATGCTTGATGTTGTGATTCAAGCCATGCTTGGAGTTGTGATTCAAGCCATGCTTGGAGTTGTGATTCAAGCCATGCTTGGAGTTGTGATTCAAGCCATGCTTGGTGTTGTGATTCAAGTATTGCTTGGTGTTGTGATTCAAGCCATGCTTGGTGTTGTGATTCATGCCATGCTTGGAGTTGTGATTCAAGCCATGCTTGGTGTTGTGATTCAAGCCATGCTTGGAGTTGTGATTCAAGCCATGCTTGGAGTTGTGATTCAAGCCATGCTTGGAGTTGTGATTCAAGCCATGCTTGGAGTTGGATTCAAGCCATGCTTGGAGTTGGATTCAAGCCATGCTTGGAGTTGGATTCAACCCATGCTTGGAGTTTGATTCAAGCCATGCTTGGAGTTGGATTCAAGCCATGCTTGGAGTTGGATTCAAGCCATGCTTGGAGTTTGATTCAAGCCATGCTTGGAGTTTGATTCAAGCCATGCTTGGAGTTGGATTCAAGGCATGCTTGGGGTTGGGATTAAAGCCATGCTTGATGTTGTGATTCAAGCCATGCTTGGAGTTGTGATTCAAGCCATGCTTGGAGTTCTGATTCAAGCCATGCTTGGAGTTGTGATTCAAGCCATGCTTGGTGTTGTGATTCAAGCCATGCTTGGAGTTGTGATTCAAGCCATGCTTGGTGTTGTGATTCAAGCCATGCTTGGAGTTGGATTCAAGCCATGCTTGGAGTTGTGATTCAAGCCATGCTTGGTGTTGTGATTCAAGCCATGCTTGGAGTTGTGATTCAAGCCATGCTTGGAGTTGTGATTCAAGCCATGCTTGATGTTGTGATTCAAGCCATGCTTGGAGTTGTGATTCAAGCCATGCTTGGAGTTGTGATTCAAGCCATGCTTGGAGTTGTGATTCAAGTATTGCTTGATGTTGTGATTCAAGCCATGCTTGGAGTTGTGATTCAAGCCATGCTTACCATTGCAGGTTCAAGCTGATCAAGTGGTGGGCCCAAAGCTACTTGGTAGGAATTCCAAGAATCATCTGTGGTTTCCGTGATGACTATGGCATTGTGCATCGCCTGGAAGACATGAGCACTGGAGAGATGCCAAAGAAAGCGCAGGTACTTGTGCTGGTTGTGACCTTGCTGCACGCTGTCCTTTCATGCTGACCTCTCTCTGTCATGACTTGTCACAGGGATGGATGTCTGTCTTACTTTAGCTTGTGACTGATGCCAGTGGTAAGCTGCAGATGTGGATGTCTGTCTTACTTTAGCTTGTCACTGATGGCAGTGGTGATCTGCAGATGTGGATGTCTGTCTTACATTAGCTTGTCACTGATGGCAGTGGTGATCTGCAGATGTGGATGTCTGTCTTACATTAGCTTGTCACTGATGGCAGTGGTGATCTGCAGATGGGGATGTCTGTTTTACTTTAACTTGTCACTGATGGCAGTGGTGATCTGCAGATGTGGATGACTGTCTTATTTTAGCTTGTGACTGATGCCAGTGGTAATCTGCAGATGTGAATGACTGTCTTACATTAGCTTGTCACTGATGGCAGTGGTCATCTACAAATGTGGATGCCTCAGCATCCTGTGGACTGGCTACTCGGCACTTGATATTTGTAGCATGAGATGACCATTGTTGGAAGAGTTCATCAAGGCTTGGAGTAGCCTGGACTTCTTTTTCAATGCATCATGTGTACTGGAAAACTTTCATGTGCCACCTTTCTATCAGCAAATTGAATTGAATTGATTGGAATTGCATTCAATGAACTCTATTGTACAAGGGTAATGACTATGTGATTGCTGTCTGTCTTACATTCAGTCCCTGCTATAATAGTATAAGAATAAGAAAAAGATAACTTGATAAGACTGATGACAAATAAACTGCCACGATTTCATGGTAACTATGTCCCACACAGTAGTCACCAGTAACTGAGAGGCAGCTCTGATTGTTAAACAGCTGAGTTTATTTTTCTTGCATTCCTTGACCTTACTAAGACATTGACATTTTCAGAGCCTGGGTGCCCTCTGGAAGCCCAACGTGTGCTTCAACTTCCTGGACCAGTTCCTGCAGTTTGTCAAAGACACGGTCAGGGATGACGACCCCAGGTCAGCTCAATTCCAACATCAAGGCCTCCTGGCCAGTCAGCCTTGCATGCAACTTTTGTGCAACTTGCAAGCAAGGCCTGTTCCATGTGGACTCTTTTCTCTAGCTCCATGGTGGGACTCCAGTTGCTTTCTTTGTAAATTTCACATAAAACGATGTCTTCAAAGGAATGATTTCAGTACAGTGGGCTGCTTTGGCTTGTCACAGAGTGAAATAGAAATATCTACAACCCACAAAAAAAGTTAGCCATTAAAGAATGATGTCACTTATCGGAGGATTCACTGTGCAAGACAGAGCCACCCACTGCAGGCGCAAGCTGGGGGGCAGCGTGGGGAAGCCATGAGGGAGTCCCGAACACAAGCATCCCCACACTCGTCCACACAAACAGCCACAGTGCACCACACAGAAGCACACTCCAACACATAAACACACACATATCCATTTATGGACTCAAGGGCAAGCTCCCTCCCTCCCTCCCTCCCTCCCTCCCTCCCTCCCTCCCTCCCTCCCTCCCTCACTCCCTCCCTCACTCCCTCACTCCCTCACTCCCTCCCTCCCTCCCTCCTTCCCTTTCTCCTTCCCTCCCTCCCTCCCTCCCTCCCTCCCTCCCTCCCTCCCTCCCTCCCTCCCTCCCTCCCTCCCTCACTCCCTCCCTCCCTCCTTCCCTTTCTCCTTCCCTCCCTCCCTCCCTCTCTCCCTCCCTCTCTCCCTCCCTCTTGTAGGCAATATGAAGAAATAAGACAAAAATATTTTGCACAATGCATAAGCGACACTGTGATTAAAAAGTAGCATCCTGGCGTAGGGATACACTACACCTATATTAAGAAATGTTTCTATGTATATTTACAATGCCTTTGACCTGCAAGAGATGACAAAAGTAGTGTTAATAACAGATGCTGAAATAGTGTAATTTGCAGTCATGGAACAAACACCTGTCAGCATGTGTCATATATACTACTGTTTGCATACTCATGGAAACCTTCCCAAGGATTAGGAATTTATAGAAGTATATGATACATATCAATGACGTTATTGATTATTAACACCAGCCTGGCAATAAACCATTTCAGGCCTGCATTTTCAAACCTGCTCTAAGACTGTACAAAAATTCTTGATTTGATGATGTTTCCTGTCATCTCCATGACTGGCAGGTCTGACTGCCATGCAGGCCCAAGTGTCATGTGACCTGCCTCCACAACAGTCCATGATCCTGGCTGCTTTTGGGTCAGGGCACTGAAGAATGCTGCTTACAGCTGTGTTCCTTGGGAAAAGATGACACACACAACCCAGTCATTTCTCAAAAGAAAATCATCCGAGTGCCCCTTCTGTGTCAAAATCTTCAGAGTTTCCATGAAGTTCACTTTGCTTTCCTTCTCTGTCTGCCTGCAGGACCGTGTACTTGTTCTCCTGGACCCCTCGACAGCCCGTCACTTTCGAAAAGCGCAGTGACTCCAGATTCCAGTTCCTCCCTGACTGGTACACAGGATGGGAAGGCTGGACCAAGGCTGACATGGACGTCTAGACCAGAACACCAGTCTAGACCAGGACGCCAGTCTAGACCAGGACGCCAGTCTAGACCATGATGCCTGTCTAGACCATGATGCCTGTCTAGACCATGATGCCTGTCTAGACCATGATGCCTGTCTAGACCATGATGCCTGCCTAGACCATGATGCCTGTCTAGACCAGGACACCAGTCTAGACCAGGATGCCTGCCTAGACCATGATGCCTGCCTAGACCATGATGCCTGTCTAGACCAGGATGCCTGTGTGTGCATGTGTGAGTGTGTGTGTGCATGTGTGAGTGTGTGTGTGCATGTGTCTGGTCTGGTCTGGTCTGGTCTGGTCTGGTCTGGTCTGGTCTGGTCTGGTCTGGTCTGGTCTGGTCTGGTCTGGTCTGTCTGTGTGAATGCTTGTTTTAAAAGTGATGTGCCGAGACAAGGAAAAGTACTTCAGTACTGAAATGTTGATGATTCCAAATGCAGCTTACAAATTCTCTGTGTGCAAGGTAACATGGAAACAGCAGCTGGAGATGTACATTCATAGAGTTACAGATCCATTAACCTTGACAGAAAATGTTTTCTGTTTAGGATACAACAACTCCATGTTTCGTGTCAGTCACTGGTATTAACTAATTAAGGCTGATATATATGTTAGAATACACACAGTTTGTGTATATAATTATTCTGAAATAGAGTAATTGGACCAGTACTGAAGACAGACTACAGACTGCACTGTACCAGTGCTGAGGACAGACTACAGACTGCACTGTACCAGTCCTGAGGACAGACTACAGACTGCACTGTACCAGTCCTGAGGACACACTACAGACTGCACTGTACCAGTCCTGAGGACAAACTACAGACTGCATTGTACCAGTGCTGAGGACACACTACAGACTGCACTGTACCAGTGCTGAGGACAGACTACAGACTGCACTGTACCAGTACTGAAGACAGACTACAGACTGCATTGTACCAGTGCTGAGGACACACTACAGACTGCACTGTACCAGTCCTGAGGACAGACTACAGACTGCACTGTACCAGTACTGAGGACAGACTACAGACTGCATTGTACCAGTGCTGAGGACAGACTACAGACTGCATTGTACAAGTGCTGAGGACAGACTACAGACTGCATTGTACCAGTGCTGAGGACAGACTACAGACTGCACTGTACCAGTGCTGAAGACAGACTACAGACTGCACTGTACCAGTCCTGAGGACAGACTACAGACTGCACTGTACCAGTACTGAAGACAGACTACAGACTGCATTGTACAAGTGCTGAGGACAGATTTGAGACTGCATTGTACCAGTGCTGAGGACAGACTACAGACTGCATTGTACCAGTGCTGAGGACACACTACAGACTGCATTGTACCAGTGCTGAGGACAGATTTGAGACTGCATTGTACCAGTGCTGAGGACAGATTTGAGACTGCATTGTACCAGTGCTGAGGACAGACTACAGACTGCATTGTACAAGTGCTGAGGACAGATTTGAGACTGCATTGTACCAGTGCTGAGGACAGACTACAGACTGCATTGTACCAGTGCTGAGGACACACTACAGACTGCATTGTACCAGTGCTGAGGACAGACTACAGACTGCACTGTACCAGTGCTGAGGACAGACTACAGACTGCATTGTACCAGTGCTGAGGACAGACTACAGACTGCATTGTACCAGTGCTGAGGACACACTACAGACTGCACTGTACCAGTGCTGAGGACACACTACAGACTGCACTGTACCAGTGCTGAGGACACACTACAGACTGCATTGTACCAGTGCTGAGGACAGACTACAGACTGCATTGTACCAGTGCTGAGGACAGACTACAGACTGCATTGTACCAGTGCTGAGGACAGACTACAGACTGCATTGTACCAGTGCTGAGGACAGACTACAGACTGCATTGTACCAGTGCTGAGGACAGATTTGAGACTGCATTGTACCAGTGCTGAGGACAGACTACAGACTGCATTGTACCAGTGCTGAGGACAGACTACAGACTGCATTGTACCAGTGCTGGACAGATTTGAGACTGCATTGTACCAGTGCTGGACAGATTTGAGACTGCACTGTACCAGTGCTGAGGACAGACTACAGACTGCATTGTACCAGTGCTGGACAGATTTGAGACTGCATTGTACCAGTGCTGAGGACAGACTACAGACTGCATTGTACCAGTGCTGAGGACAGACTACAGTTTGCACTGTACCAGTGCTGAGGACACACTACAGACTGCATTGTACCAGTGCTGAGGACAGACTACAGACTGCACTGTACCAGTGCTGAGGACAGACTACAGACTGCATTGTACCAGTGCTGAGGACAGACTACAGATTGCACTGTACCAGTGCTGAGGACACACTACAGACTGCACTGTACCAGTGCTGAGGACACACTACAGACTGCACTGTACCAGTGCTGAAGACAGATTTGAGACTGCATTGTACCAGTGCTGAGGACAGACTTGAGACTGCATTGTACCAGTGCTGAGGACAGACTTCAGACTGCATTGTACCAGTGCTGAAGACACACTACAGACTGCACTGTACCAGTGCTGAGGACACACTACAGACTGCACTGTACCAGTGCTGAGGACAGACTACAGACTGCACTGTACCAGTCCTGAGGACAGACTACAGACTGCATTGTACCAGTGCTGAAGACACACTACAGACTGCACTGTACCAGTGCTGAGGACAGACTACAGACTGCATTGTACCAGTGCTGATGACACACTACAGACTGCATTGTACCAGTGCTGAGGACACACTACAGACTGCATTGTACCAGTGCTGAGGACAGACTACAGACTGCACTGTACCAGTGCTGAAGACAGACTACAGACTGCACTGTACCAGTGCTGAGGACAGACTACAGACTGCATTGTACCAGTGCTGAAGACAGATTTGAGACTGCATTGTACCAGTGCTGAGGACAGACTACAGACTGCATTGTACCAGTGCTGAAGACAGGTTTGAGACTGCATTGTACCAGTGCTGAGGACACACTACAGACTGCACTGTACCAGTGCTGAGGACAGACTACAGACTGCACTGTACCAGTGCTGAGGACAGACTACAGACTGCACTGTACCAGTGCTAAGGACACACTACAGACTGCACTGTACCAGTGCTGAAGACAGATTTGAGACTGCATTGTACCAGTGCTGAGGACAGATTTGAGACTCAATTGTACCAGTGCTGAGGACAGACTACAGACTGCATTGTACCAGTGCTGAGGACAGACTACAGACTGCATTGTACCAGTGCTGAGGACAGACTACAGACTGCACTGTACCAGTGCTGAGGACAGACTACAGACTGCACTGTACCAGTCCTGAGGACAGACTACAGACTGCATTGTACCAGTGCTGAGGACAGACTACAGACTGCACTGTACCAGTGCTGAGGACAGACTACAGACTGCACTGTACCAGTCCTGAGGACAGACTACAGACTGCATTGTACCAGTGCTGAGGACAGACTACAGACTGCATTGTACCAGTGCTGAGGACAGATTTGAGACTGCATTGTACCAGTGCTGAGGACAGACCAAGGTAAATGAGACTGTTGCGCTACCACTGCCGATTCCTGACCTTGACATGGAGAGAAAAGACCTGTTGTGCGAGCAGACTGTAGGCAGTCATGCTGGATGCTTGGATTTTGCATCCCCTGGGAACAGAGGTGACCGCAGTGTAGGTGAACTCAATGCAAGGCTGCTTTGTGTTGACATGTAAGGTGATGCAATTTTGAAACACAACAGTTGTGGTGTCGTGGTTCTGTATCAGTGGTCAATGTTCCATTGTATGCCTCGCCCTTCTCTCTGCTCGACACAAACAGGAGGGCCGCCACAGCATTTTACCAAGTTCATGTGTGTGCACATTTGATAATAAAGATTTTATCTTGAAAATTAGAGTCATTGTGTGGAATGTTTAATGTAGTTAACTGCCTCAAATGCATTTACTATTGTGTACTTTCCATCTTCTCTATCGACTTCAAAGTGTGCAGGGATTTTTGTTTTTGTTTTCTTGTCTCAAACTGAAATAATCATCCGATTTGTATGTAGCCAAGGGCAAAGCTTCCCTACCAAGTTATATGCTCCCGTTCTTGTTAATCTGTTGCATTGTGACATAAAATCTCTCTCTCTCTCTCCCTCTCTCTGTCTCGATTAATCTCTCTCTCTCTCTCTCTCTCTCTCTCTCTCTCTCTCTCTCTCTCTCTCTACTAATCAATCAATCAGGTTTCTGGTGAAAACATTCTTGCCTCACAACATTGTCTCGATTGATTCTTGGCTATATGCCATTAAAAGTTGATTGGTTTTGAAGTTCTTGATCTAAGGGATTCATTTGAAATGGTTCATCATGACGTTTTAGTTGAAAAATCACTATATCTAAATGGTTGTAACACATAAAATTATTCAAAGCATTCCTAAAAAACAGACAGCAGTATGTCCATTTCAATAGACATGCTTCTTTTTATGGCCATTTACTAGTGGGTGTACCACAAGGTTCTGTATTAGGTCCTCTATTATTCTGCCTATTCATCAATGACCATTATATATCTCTGACAAAGAGGTTACATGTGACATGTTTGCTGATGATGTAACACTTTCAACCTTGGGTGTCGGAACTGAATGTGTTGCAGTAAAACTTCAAGAGAGCCTGGATGAAATACGTTCCTGGTGCTCTTCAAATCTTATGGTTATAAATCTCTCCCGAACGAAATATATGGTGATAACTACAAGACAAAAACATCAAGTATATCATTTATCTCTTCCTCTTTTTCTTGATTCTTTGCTAATCAACAACATTGTTGAGCACAAAGTTCTTGGTGTAACAACTAGTGATCATTTAGGATGGCAATCACACATTGATTATGTTTGTTAAAAAAAATATCAATTAAACTATTTCTTCGCTCAAAATTAAGACAAATTGTTGACATTCAAACTTGTAAAATCTTCTACCATGCTCACATCCAATGTCACGTCAATTATACATCAATAAATTGGGATGGCTGCTGTGATGCTAACTTGAAAAGGCTGATGTCATTGAATTGAAGAGCCTCTAAGTTTATGATAACATATTTCATCATCTGCAAATGGCATCATGAAAGTAATATTTTGCCTTTTCATAAGCATTTACAATTTAACAAATGTGTGTCTTAATGAGATAAATTATTGATTGTGATATGTCTGATTATTTGATCAACTTATTCCAACATTCAAATCTTTGTGTAGATAACTTTATAACGGCACAGCCTAGGACTGATTTGTTTAAGCATAGCCTATAATATTCAGGGGCTACTATTTGGAACCCACTACCTAATTCTCTTTAAATTGTGAAATATTTACAGAATTTGACATTGGAAGTACACACTTTTCTTGTACAGTCATTGTATGTAATTTTTCATCTTATTCTAAATTCCCTTTGTGATTATATTTAATATGGTATTTCGTTA
The DNA here is from genome assembly GCA_034096865.1 of Theodoxus fluviatilis. NCBI lineage: Eukaryota > Metazoa > Mollusca > Gastropoda > Cycloneritida > Neritidae > Theodoxus > Theodoxus fluviatilis. Next base: position 22,009 of record JAWQFJ010034887.1, on the reverse strand, counting down.
CCATAAATTTATTGTGACTAATCTTATTGTGTACATTTTTGGTGGGATTGGGTGTGTTTGCTTGCTTGCTTTAACAAGAGCTGAATGTAAAACAAGCAGCTATGCCTAATTCATGATTTTCCCATGGAAAATAAAGTTCAATCAATCAATCAATTCATCTCTCTCTCATGCTTCTGATTTCTTTTAATTAGTTCTTCCAGGAGTAGAGTAGGGCTTGTTATTACCCAAGTTATTCGTTCCATCACTTGTTAAATCTACTTGACGTTTGACTGTAGAGCGTTACCCTGGCATTTTTGCTTGCACTAAATCTGATTTGTTATGTTAAAGCGATAAACTCATTGCTTCCTCAAAATTAAAACACTTACTTTCAATGGTGAAATATTCACTCAACGAGTTTGTTGTGCTAAACGAGGCATCACTTCAGACAATAATTTCAGTGAAGTATAGAGTAGTAGGCCTAATGAGCCCTTTTCGTTCACTCAGTTCAGTTCAGTTCAGTTCAGTCTCTTAACCCTGAGATGGGTTGTTGAGGCACCACTGATGACTTTTGGACAATCTTCCTCCATCGATCTCTATCCTCCGTGGCTCGCTGTGAGTCAGCAAAGGTCAAGCCTGTCCACTCTTTGATGTTGTCTTCCCACCTCTTTCTCTGCCTGCCTCTCCTTCTCTCACCTGGTACGGTACCTTTTCGGTCACTAAGAAACACAAACTCAGAGACAGGCTGAGATCGGTATTGCTAGTCACCACCCTGGCTCTTCTTTGGTCCGCGCATCCTTTTGGTAAGGGGGAAACCGTTTGCTAGTCTAGAGCGAACGAACGAACGAAATACTTTATTGGTAGGCCGTCGACCCGTACAATGGGGAAATAGTCGTTAATACTTTGCTCACACTGGTTACACTACATTTCATCATATGGTGATTCAGTGCAATGAACGACATTAGATAACATCACATCTCTCTCTCTCTCTCTGGTTTCGGGGTAAGAATTGACCCACCGCGTCTCCCTACGCGATTCGTAAGAGGCGAATAACTAGGGACACCGTGACTTGATTTGCGCTTACTCTAAACTGTTCTAGTGATTTTCGTGCTTACTGGCCTTATATAGCACCAACCTTCCACTTCTGCCCGTGCTCTCTCTCTCTCTCTCTCTCTCTCTCTCTCTCTCTCTCGAGTCTCTTCTCTTCGTCTGCTTCTTTCTTCTCTTCGTCTGCTTCTGTCTTCTCTTCGTCTGTTTTGTTCTTCTCTTCGTCTTCTTTCTTCTCTTCGTCTTCTTCTATACTCAGCAGGCAGACCAAGCTCTATCTTCTCTCCTCTCCATACGCAGACTCTAGGCAGCCTGTAGGCAGACTGACGGCAGATGGACGGCTGACCGACCTCTCCTCTCAGTAGGCAGACTAACGGCAGACTCTCCTCTTCTTGTCTCCTCCCCTCTCCGTAGACAGACTCGGCAGACTAATCTCTTCTTCTCTTCTCTCCTTACTTCACCGTAGGCAGGCTGATCTCTCCTCTCTCCTTCCATCAGGCAGACTGGCGGCAGACTGCTTTCTCTCGCTAACATAGCTATCTTCTCATAATCAACTCACGACCTCACCACTATTCAGATCTCAGAGCAAACATCGCTCACCACCCTCGGGTCAGAACTCAATTTCTACTCACTCCAACCTTACATTGCAAACCCCACACAGCCGTCGGATTACCAACCAGCAAAAACCAAGTCTATCTCAAGTAAGAAATTTCCGAAACACATTTCCCCATCACACGGCTGCTATGATAATTTTGTGATAAAACTGGCGCCATTGGATGGATGAATGAATGGAGATTATGGTTTATCAGCCTTTGTGGGCGATATAAGGCCACCGATAACGAAATAAACAGAACTAGTTTGGATTTAAGTTAAAGTCGCGATATCCCAGGTTAATCCCTTTTTTCGGAGCGGTAGGTCTGGTCTTGCCCCCAACCTACAGGAGGATCAGCTCTGAGACGTTGCACAGTAAGCTGCACATGGTAGTTGTACCTTGCCATTAGTCTCGCTGTCACGCTCGTTTGCGCTGCGAGTCTGAAGAAGAAAAATATGAAAATATTTGTCATTTATTTCCAAACACCGCGTCGACGGTTTCGTTTAATGTCTGTTTCAGAGAATTAAGCGATGTGGAGTGTATCTCAAACGGCCGAAGCTTGGCCTGGGATGTGACGTGCGTGGATTCTTTCGCCCCCAGTAACATCATTTCCAGCGCCCTGCAACCGTCATCTGCAGCAGAGGCAGCGGAAGGGGCGAAGAGGACAAAATACCACATCCTGACCGAACGACACCGCTTTGAGCCCCTCGCCTTCGAGACCACCGGAGTCTTCGGACCTTCAACACTCAAGACCATCGAGGAAATTGGACGAAGACTGAAGGGGGAGACGGGCGAGCCAGGGGAGACCATGTGGCTCAAACAACGAATCGGGATGGCTATCCTCCGAGGCAATGCCTTCTGTGTCCTTGCCTCATCCAGATCACGAGATGACTGCGGAGAGAGACTGCGGGTTCCACAGGCCTAGGGCCAGTGACCACCGCACTTTTCACAGTGTAACTGCTCCACACTGTTCGTGTTTATTTATTCGGTCATCTGCAACACGACGGCTGCCCTGTGATCCCAGAACTCTTTGACAGAACCCTTTCTAGCGTTCCTTTCGCCATTCGACTGCTGCTAAAATTTTCGATTGTACGCGTTTCGACTGCCGCTCAAACTTTGATTGTACGCGTTTCGGTGTTAGAACTCTTTCTAGCGTCCCTTTCGCCTTTCGACTGCTGCTCAAACCTTTTATTGTACGCGTTTCGGTGCTATTTTGAATAAAACTCCAAACACTAAAAAAAAAAAAGCGTATCGAAGTAGATCACTCCAACTCCCCAATCCCTACCCCCATCCACCCCCCGATCATCTTTTTAGGGAAAGCAGGAAACGGTTGCATTTATTACATGCTAGTTTTTGAGAAATCAAAACAGTGAGAGCTGCCCGAACCATTGAAGGTCGTATCGCTTAAGACTGACACAAGTTGATAAAGGGAGATTTTTGTGATAAAACAATTTGCACGATCTCTGACTCGTGACAAAGCATCACAAGACACAACCAAGAACGCGTGGCAAGATTTGAAGGCATATAAAGCCAGTCGAGGTCTTTCCTGCTTGAATCTAGTATTAGCTGAGGGAGTGTGCGAGTGAGCGGGGCGAGCTGTCGCATCTTGAAGTGAGTGTTGCAAGTGACAGTGCCTGCATACGTAGTTGGTCAGTCGGGCTTTCCAGTCGACCACCGTCTCCTGCTGAGTGAGAGCCGAGCGCTTCCAGCCTGTTGTCGACGCCTCACGACTGCCGTTTCTGTCGTCTCGCCAACACTTCGGTCTCCACCTGCCGTCGGCCTTGACCTTCCGCGCCATGGACTACGTCGCCATGGACCCGCGACTCCACAACCACATCAAGATCGTCTTCGTGGGGGCCCCCGGGGCAGATAAGGCCGATTTCATGCAGAGCGCGGTCTTTGCTGACCCCAGCCACTACCAGTACCGCACGGCCCGCGTGCAGGTGATCGTCTCCAACTACGTCCACATGGACCGCCAGTACCTGCTGGAGGTGTGCAACGTGGAGGGCGCCATGGACGACCTGGAGGCGGCCAAGGTTCTTGGCGACGCCCACGTCGTAGTCCTGGTGTACGACCACCACCGGCACCAGCCCACGCTGGACGTCCTCTCCCAGGTCTGGGTGCCACGCGTGGCGACGTGTGTCAAAACGACCGCCACCTGCTTCATGGTGTCCACCAGGAACATCGGCGTCAAGACCAGGGTGGTCAGCTTCCCCCTCTGCACGGACGAGGAACGCGTGTTGCTCTCGCTGCCGCCATCACGCCAGTTCGCGCGCACTTTCGAAACAGAAGGCCACGTGGGGGATGACGTCTTGGCACGTCGCTTGGTTGAAACGGCCGTCAGAAACCACGAGGACGAGAGGAAAAGAAACACGTGCTGTGTTCTGTAACCGACTCCAACTGTTCAGGCAGTGGACACAGTCCGCATTTAGCTTTTGTGGTTCTGCAAAAGTCATGCGGTCCTGGTGGAAGTGCGCTTCGGACACGGGCAAGAAAGCCACACCGACATCTTGGACGCCGGTGCCCTTGACCTGGAACTCAAGACGCTCCCTACGTGGACCTGGGATGCAAATTTGCATGGTCACTCTGTACGTACTGGCCAATCGTCACTCCTGAAAATGGTGTGAAACTGTTCTTCTAAATTGAGCTGATGCTTCTATCTTTGCGCGCTAATCGAGGTCCTGCTTCTATGGTGGGAAACTCGCAGTGCAGTTTGCTGCTCAATCGGTAAAGATACGAACTGCGCGTTGGTTGTTATCAAAGCACATGTCAAGCCCTGCTGGAAAAGTGTGCTTTATGATTTTCATCGATAATTGTATTTACAAGTAGCTTCTATCATTCCGTGAGGTCCAATGCATGTTTGATGTATACAACTGATTTCCTATCGAGAGCGCTGGGATTTCATCTCAATTTCAAGCTGCGTCTGTACAGAGAAAAGTACAAACTGTGACAATCAACAAGCTGCACTCCTGCAAATAAAGCAGCTTTACTCGTTGCGGAGTTTTACTTTCATTTACCGTCAGTTTTTTATGGATCTGTGTCAAGGCATCTTCATTCATGATCAATCATTCACAACGGGTCTCCACTACTGGGATGTGTGGTTTTGAATGTTCACGACTTCAACAAGGAGACGGCACCAGCACGTATTCGCCTCCATCCCCGTGCTCATGCATACGTCACTCACAGCGTCAAAACTAAGGGCTCGTGCATACGTCACTCTTAGCGTGAAATCTGTCTGTGTGTGGCAGTATGCTGTGCATGGACAAACCCAAGGCACATTGGACACTGCGTGGGGGATCTGATACCTTCAAAATGTCGTTGCTACTATGAAAACCTGTTTGAAAATTCTTATGATGTTTTCATTAACAGATGAATAAAGCAATATTCAAAAGTATACCAAACTCACGTGTGTTTAAGCATGTCATTATTAGAGTTGTTTAATTGAAGGCTCTGTTTTGGTGCAGTTGATGAGAAATGGCGCGGAATTTCTCGATAAAAACATATTTTACCGTGTAACATATGAACCATTAAGTTAAAGTCAAGTAGGAATATATGCATTAGATTTAAGTAGAGGGGTGCAATCGTGCGACAAAACCTCTGTCGCTCATGCGTGTACAATTATGTTACAGAGGAAACTTCTATAATTCACAAACAAGTTTGTTGAAAGGTCTCTTTGTTTTGGTTCCACATCCACACGGACAGTTTCAAGTACATCTCTCATATCAACATCCCTGCTGATTGATTACACATCCACACATAAACAGACAGTGCAAAGTAGATATGTCGCGTGGTCAACTTCCCTTGCACTTGCAGTGGCGTGCGGCAGTGCACAATGAGCTTCGTGAGATTGAACTGCACTTGGTTTTTTGCTGATTGTGTGAATGGGCTCAACAGGAAACGCTCGAAAGTGATGAGATCAGAAACCAGGAGGCTTAGAAAACATGTTCATTTCAAGAGGAAATCTGTAACTTTGAATCGACTACCACGAAACAGTGGTAATTTACCGTGATGATCGAATGGTGTATTTTACTTGTCCTTTCTTGCTTCTGACTTCCTGAGTGTTTTGTGATGTCTATGCGTGGAAGACATACATGTTTTATTATTTGATCTCTTCCATCTTAAATGGTAAGTTATATCATCATTCTTATTAGTCAAAACCTCCCAGGTTTTTTCCCAGCAATCTTTTACTGCATAAATATCATACGTGTGTTGCTTGCAGAGAAATTATAAACATTTTTCGGCATCCGCAGATCATTTTAAATCTGCTTTATTGAGATTGTTTCTCATCTCAAGCCAAATTTCTCATCTCGTCACTTAAGAGCGTTTTCTATCGCGCCTACTCATACAATCAACCCAAAAGCCGAATTTCTCATCTCATCACTGTAGAGCCTTTCCTCTTGGGCTCAATCACACAACCAACCAAAACGCCGAGTTGCAGTGATGGGAAACTCATTTCCTGGGGCGGGTTTCAAAATGCGAAGATCTCGGTAGATCTACGTAGATCTCGCCGAATGGGCAGTTTCATTCTTTGCTTGCTAGCGAGCCAATCGAAGACGAGCGTAGATTGAGCGAGGCAGCTTGAGAGGTGCCTAGCTTTTAAGATTCGAGACAAAAGTTCGTCGTGGATGCGTTGACCTGCATTCGATGTGTAAACTGTAGGAGGTTTCACGATCTGTTAATGCATTCAACATACACCTTTCAGGGCCGGATCAAAGTTTTTTGAGGGGGGGTGCTTAAAATTGTTTTAGGGTCTTCTCATCGAAGTGGCGAAGCCACGAGTGCGTGCCTGCGAAGCAGGCACGCCCCTCTAGGGGGGTCCGGGGGCATGCCCCCCCGGAAAATTTTGAGAAAAATGGTGCAAATCTGTGCAATCTGGTGCATTTTGGCAGTGTTTTGGGAGGTCATTCAAAGGCAAGAAATTTATATAATGTATAACCAATCAGATCTGAAAACGTCTTGTCTTTGGATTTTTGTTGTTGTCATATTTTTTTTTTTTTGAGGCGAGGGGGGACAGGGTGTACATGGCATGTACACATTAAAATTTACTTTCCCTTGCTCAAAGAAAAATACAATGTATTACTCAAAAGAACAAACAAAATATCCTACTCACCAAGTATGCTTGATCCCAAACATGTGAACCTGACCTTGAAATCAAGGATATTGAGAGAGGTATACCATAAAACCACCTTTCAATTCAAATATTGTCATGGTACTTAGCTAAACAGCTTCAGCCCTCTTCACAAGTCCTAGCACGGTGGTTGGCATGCACATAACACTCTAACTGACTGGTAACATCGAAAAAAATAAAATAAAATGAAATAAAAATATTAAAAACTTACCTTTTGAAGCACCTGCTGAATCCCGCTGAACAAGAAAACTGGTCAGTTTCATTGTGCCTGAGGAATCGGCATTCCTCAGCGGCTTGGGTCTAGGCATTTTGAAGAGTAGACGATTCTCATGCACGTGTTTTCTTTGATAACCGGAAATACGACCAACACACACGTGTTGCAGCGCAGGATAAAGTAGCCTGAGAGTGCCGGTTGCAAGATTGAATCAGTTTTATTTTTAACGCCACAGCAGAGATGCTCAGAATCAGATCTATTTTTAGCGTCAGTGGGGAGTGGCCCAAAAGCTTGTGCTCTGTGGATAGGAGTTTACTTTGCTGACAACGCGGAAACCCATGCTCGGGGAGTGGCACCAGAGAATAAATCCTATGGCAGTGCGGTCATTTCCAAGAGTTTTTGTTTGGTCACAGATTCTTCCTGTCTCTGCCCGGGTTTGATTTGTCTGTGCGAGTAGCAAAAGGAAGGCATCTTAATTATAGCAGCACCCCCCCCCCCCCCTCCCTCCCCAGCTACCTTGGCTGCCAAGTAGAGTGTGCTTATACCAAGTGGAGAGTAGTACAGCATCTGGGCCCAGCATCTTTTAGCCCCCCCCCCCCCCCCCCCCCCTCCTTCCCAAGCTTTTTACTAACTATACTGTCTCTGCTACCAAGCAAAGTGTGCCGATATCCGATGAGGTGGGAAGTAGATCAACATATTTGAGCAACCACCCCCCCCCCCCCCTCCCTCCTTCCCCCAACTCCCGGCTGCCACGGAGGTTTTTTTTTTTTGTTTTTTTTTTGGGGGGGGGTGCTCGAGCACCCCCAGCACCCCCCCTAGATCCGGCCCTGCCTTTGATAAATTAATGCTGTGCATGGCTTATATTTTCTTTGGATGGGTTGCTAGTATCTCGAAATAGAGCGTTTTCTGAATGAACCGGCAACACGTCGGCCATTGAAATGTGGCTAGTTCACCTCTTGTCGTGACGTCTACGCATGCGCATTACTTCGTCACGTTGGGTAGTTTCTTTTTTAGCTAGCTCTTACTGCGAAGCAAGATCTTGCGACCAAGATCGACTACCTATTTTGAAACCCGCCCCTGCGTCTCTAGGAAGAGGCGTGCAGATCGCATACTTGCAGTTGGGCATGCCCGACACAGCCGCTAATGGCGCGATTTGCTCGTTTTTCCATCTCATGCATCGGACCTGGTCACCATTAGTTTGGCTTTTATCGCTGCAGAAGGCCCACTCCAACAGCACCCACTTCATTCTTAATCAAGGCGGCCACTTCACTCTGCAGACCCTTCCTCACGACGGTGAGCCCCACTTGTCGAAAATGCCCATTGTCCACAGAGTGCGAAAACGTCAAATACGGTGGTGGTTGGTAACTCTGACTATTTTCCAGGCAGCTCCGCGAGGCACGCTTTTTGTGTGCGTCTCGTGTGCTCCGTGCAGCCGCCCCTCAGCCACGTCAGACGTGGACGAAGTTTTGACGTTTGCTTCACAGTTTGCCTCCTGCCCTGTGAGAGTCGGACCTTCCAGCCTGTGGAGAGTCTTCAGTTTCCAATTATCTCCCAGGAGTGTCGGTCTACCCTGGAAATGGACGCTGAGGAGGAGAGCCTCAGTCAGCCACACGGTTCTATTCGACTTAAAGTGGCGGTGGTGGGGGCTCATAAAGTTGGGAAGACTTTCTTGGTAGGAAGCATTGCCAGGATCGCGTCCTCTTCCTTCAACGACTTCTTTCGACCTGTCGAGGTCACACATGCCACCTTCTACACCGTGGGCCGCGACTTCTACATCTTCCTGGAGTTCCACAACTTTCGAGACGAGATGGACGAGGCTGAGGCTCTGGGGTTTCTCGTTGGCTTCCACGCGGTGCTGCTGGTCTACGACCAGCAACACCGAGACACGATCGACATTCTCTTCGACACCTGGCTGAGACTTCTGCAGGCCGGTGTCAGCAGGAGGGCCGCCTTCTTCCTGGTGTCCAACAAGAACGCCGGCAGCAGGACGAGAGCGGAGGACTCCTCACAGACTCACCGCGAAGTGGACCTGCTCGACTTGCTGCCTGAGGACACGATACGGTTCGTCAGGATTTTCCCCACGGACCGTGCTGAGGTGTATGAGGACTTGGTGCGTCGTCTGTTTCGAGGCGCGTTCCGCTTTTACAAGGAAAAGGCAGGGAGGGACTGCTGTGCGTGCAGTTGCTGTTTGCTGATGTGATCCTGTCGTGCAGCCTCTCACTGGACGGCCACGCCACCTCTCGGCACTGAAACGACTCACATCAGCACTGACGCAACTCTTGGTCAACGCTGCGTTGTGGACAGACAGTGAGTGTCCGTGCTGCGTGGGTTGACTGACGGTGCTAGAAAAGCCAGAGAGACTTGACCAGCGCCAGGCAGCCGCCCGTGGGAAGTGACCTCACTGCGTGCGTGAGAAGCCAGGCGGCCACGGCCATTGCCACATCAGACGACAGTTCTGCAGCTCTGACATCATGCCTCGTCTTTTCTTGACCAAGGTGACGTCACTGCGAACGACGCGACGCTCCTCCCCTCAGGACATGGACGCAGGCACGGATGGCAGCGAGCCCTGAGCTGAAGACTTTGGAATACAACTGGGTAGCGATGCCCATGAGTGCACCGTGTTTTTAAAAATCTGCTTCGGAAATGAGAATTTTTTCATTCGCGATTTGTCCAGCATCAAACTTGTGCCTGCCCTATTTGACAGCTAAGTCAGAAAAACTAAAATTATACAAATTTGTGATTGTCTGTATAAACATCTTGAAATGTCCATTGCATCCTTTCATGTTTCTTTTATTAGTTGAAAAGTTTTACATGGGCGACTACGACATGTGTGGCCCCGGGAACTGGTCCAGTTTCGTTTTCTTTTGAGTTTACGTTTCCTTGTTTCAAGGTGCAAGTGTTTTCGTAGCGTTACTGACCAAAGCGCACGGGCACATCGGTATTTTTCACCCTTTGTCAGTCGTCCCGACCGGAAATGACCCGACCGGAAATGACCCGACTGGAAAAGACCCGACTGGAAAAGAAACACTGGAAAAGACCCGATTGGAAAAGGCCCGGCTGGAAAAGACCACACTATAAAAGATCTGGATGGAAACGGTCTGGATGGGAAAGGTCTGGATGGAAAAAGCCCGAATGGGAAAGGCCAGCTGGATAAGGCCAACTGGAAAAAGGCCAACTGGAAAAAGGCCAACTGGAAAAGGCCCGGCATGAGTACAGACGCCACTGCCAAGCCTTGCGTCAAACGTTAGCACTGACCATTCTGAACCCGGCTGTTTCGGTGCTGCTGCATCCGCGCATCGTCCTCTGTGAGAGCGTGCCACTTGGACACTGTAAAGAATCTTTGGCGTGCCTTGCACTGTAGGCATCCTGGTCAGTTTGAAATAATGTCTTACGTATCGTCACTTGAACACCAGAAAAATGAACGCTTAGTGCCATGTCAAAAACCCGTTCACCGTGCTGTTCAGCACCTTTGCGATTCTGGTTATAAGAGATCTTAATGCACTGACAGCAGGACTGACGCATACCGCATCCACTCTGACTTGTATTGTGGAAAGGATCGTGTTCATATTGAGAACAATTTTCGACATCCAACTCGGGCTTTTAAGCTATGATTATAGTATCCGTTTATTCAGGCATGTACACGTGGGAACAATACAAAGGTAGGCCGATTTCGTTGACACCTATCATTGCTAGAAACAGACTTTTGTCAAAATGCAAGTGCGATTTTATACGGTTTTCTTTTCACCTCTTTTCAAAATAGCTCCAGGTGAGCATTTTGTAGGGACCACAACTTGTTCAGAGCGGATGACGTAACAGTAAACGGACGCGTGGATTTGACCGCTTTGTTTTGCTTCCTTCCATTGCTTAACACTACCGATGCCGTGTCGCTGGACTTCTAAACGTTTGGACCTGGCATGCATTATGGTTACGTCAGTCCTAACTGCACGTGATATCTGTGGACACGATGATGAGTCCGAGATTAAACAGAAAACCATAACAAAATGGTGCCGGCATCTTTTGGACATGCACGCACACGCACGCACACGCACGCACACACTCTTACACACACACACGGCGCGCACACACACACACGCGCGCTCTCACACATTCACACGCTCACACGCATGTACACACACACAATGACATGCACGCACTTACGCGCTCACACACACACACACACACACACACACACACACACACACACACACACACACACACACACACATAATATAAAAGCGATATGGAAATATCCCTTCATCACTTTTCGCCGTAGTACTGAAGTAGTTCGTGTAGAGCGTGAGATCCATGCAGTCTAAACGACTTTTTATCCCTCAGCATTGTTGTGACGTCATTCACCACGAACTGTTCGCATCCAATGTGCGTTGCCTGAACAAGTGCGTAAAGTTGCTTAAGGTTGCATAAGGCTGCGTAAGGTTGCGTAAAGTTGCGTAAGGCTATGTAAGGTTGCGTGAGGCTGTGTGATGCCTGGTGGAATTTGACGCGTTTTGATCCGATTCCTGGTAGACACCCCATCCCCATCCACCCATGCCCAGCCTCCAACCCTATTAACACACACACACACCCAAAAAAAAACCACACACACACACACAAAACAAACAACAACAAACAAACAAACAACAACACACACCTAAAATCCCCCAAACAGAGGAATAGTTTAGTACGGTACATTCTGTGTTGAAGTACTGAAATCCACTCAACTCAATATGCAGTAAACACTTTTAAACAGCTTTAGTACTTTAAATTCCTTATATCTCATTTCAGTCCAGTCGTATCATTTTTTTTAAACAGAGGCTGTCGACTGTTTTGCAATGGGAGCAAGAGTACAGGTCACGAAGGTCAACAGGAAAGGCTCCGTCCACCACGACGTGCGTTGAGTGGTTGGTAGAGAGGCGAGATGTCTCCACGTATCCACGCCACTGTCTCCAGACAGGGCGATGCCAGGGACGCGTCTTCCAAGACAAGCCAGGCGCCCCGTGGCAGCGCCACGCTCTGGGGTGGACAGGGAGGGACCCCATTGGACGAGACATTGCGTGAGTGCGAACGAACTAAACACGAGTACGCTGTCATCCCTGCACCTGTTCCATCCTGGTACCCACCAGCAGACGGCAGTTATCCACTTGTCTACGGCGTTCCAGCCTACATGTGTTGTTTTGTTTTTAATCACGAGACGACAGCCATCCTTGTCTCTGGCGTTGCACAATACACGTGTTTCATTCTCAACAGACGACAGTCATCCCCTTGTCTACGGTGTTTCAGCCTGCATGTGGTTTTTGTTTATCATGAGGCGACAGCCACCCTTGTCGCTATCGTTGCACAATGCACGTGTTCCATTCTCAACAGACGACAGTCATTCCCTGTCTCTGGCGTTCCAGCATGCACGCGTTCTTGCCAGAAGGAACAGTCAGAGTCAAGAACCATAAAACTGTGGACACGCATCTATGGCATTCCCTTTGTAAAATAATTATTTTTGCATTTTTCTAGCATTATTTAGCAGATTTCCTAAACAATGGATTATTTACGTAAATAATCCATTATTTACGTAAATAATCCATTATTTACGTAAATAATCCATTATTTACGTAAATAATCCATTATTTACGTAAATAATTCATTATTTAGCACATCTCCTAAACAATGCATTATTTACGTAAATAATCCATTATTTACGTAAATAATCCATTATTTAGCACATCTCCTAAACAATGCATTATTTACGTAAATAATCCATTATTTACGTAAACCATAAAATCCATTATTTACGTAAACCATGAAATCCATTATTTACGTAAATAATGCATTATTTACGTAAACCATAAAATCCATTATTTACGTAAACCATGAAATTTATTATTTACGTAAATAATGCATTATTTACGTAAACCATAAAATCCATTATTTACGTAAACCATGAAATCCATTATTTACGTAAATAATGGGTTTCATGGTTTACGTAAATAATGGATTTCATTATATACGAAACTACAAGGGTGACAGCTCTGATTATACCAAGGGATCCATCATTATTTCTGCACTTGAATTCAAAATGGCTAATTCAATAAATTGGCAGGCATCTGATCTATGCCGACAAATTTCGGTCTCTGGTCAGTACAAATTGGCTTCAGAACGCAGTGAGAGAGTACCAAGAGGTGGTCATTTTTGGTTTTTAAGCAGATACGTCTGTTGCTTGTTTATTGTCGCAGTATGCAGGCATGAAGTGACGAAGCTAGGTTCGACCTTGCAAGCAGATGTAACTAAATGTCTCCTTACGCGAAACGTGATAAAAGTTAAACTATGGACATCACGGCTTGACTCGCTCTTAGTCTCATTTGCTCCAGTTATGTTCTTGTTATTGGTCTTAACTAGCCCTCATAGGCTAATAAGCAGTAAAGCTCCATTCGTTCGTTCATTCATTCATTGGTTCCGTCGGTCATTATGTATTATAAATTTATTAATGCATTCGTTTGTTCGTTCATCCCCATTGTCTGCATGTACAGGTCGATGCGCCTGATATCACTCATTAAGAAAGTTCTTAACCGGGCATATCTTTGACTGGGCGAACACTTAGCTCAGGAACATATCCTGAGAGTAGGTAAAGCATATGCAAACAGTTTTCTGTCCGAACTACACAGTTACACGAGAAGCTGTTTAGTATAGTACAACTCTGTAGCTGAACTTTTGACTTGATTCGATTTTGACGCACAACTCAATATAAATAATGTAGCAATATTCATTAACTATTGATGTACTCTACTTTGTGTAAGTGTGATCTGAAGTATGATGTGAAGCTCTGAGAGGATTCGAGTGTCCCGAGTTATTTACATTGTTCTCTCTCTCTCTCTCTCTCTCTCTCTCTCTCTCTCTCTCTCTCTCTCTCTCTCTCTCTCCCTCTCCGTCTCCCCCCCTCTCTCTCTCTCTCTCTCTCTCTCTCTCTCTCTCTCTCTCTCTCTCTCTCTCTCTCTCTCCCTCTCCCTCTCCCCCCCCCCCTCTCTCTCTCTCTCTCTCTCTGGACGGTTGTCGAAGTCGATCGATCGTGCATCGAGTTGTTTACAATGTGATCTCCGCCCCACTCTCTCTCTCTCTCTCTCTCTCTCACACTCTCTCTCTCACACTCTCTCTCACACTCTCTCTCTCTCACACTCTCTCACACTCTCTCTCTCTCTCTCTCTCTCTCTCTCTCTCTGTATGTGTGTGTGAGTGTGCATGCATGCATAGGTGAGCATGTGAATGTGTGTATGTTCATGCATGCTCATGTGTGTGATCACATTGTGTGTGTGTGTTATTGTGTGTGTGTGTGTGTGTGTGGTGTGTGTGCATGCGTGTCTGTATGCATGTGTATGTGTATTTTCATGCTTGTTAATTCAAAGAAACTGCATTAGGTCAGGGCTGCAAAGTTTAGAATGTCCTCACTTCAATGTTATCAATCACACCCACACAGTGGTGCACAGGGACAGAGAAACCAAGAGTGTTATTTCATCCTCCCTCTCCATCACAACAGTAGCAGCATGATGCACTCATAGGCATCACAGCATCTCCCACCCTTCCACCCACACCAGCAGCCACAGCAGCTGCAGCAAGTGTTCCTGCTTCTCCCTACTCTCTTTCTTGTCCTGCAATCCATCATCTCCAACTCCTTCCCCACCCCTATCACTTCATTATTTCCTCTCTCCACTCTTCTAACACCCCACATCCATATTCCTTGATGCTGCTCTCTCACACACACACACACACACACACACACACACACACACACACACACACACACACACATGGATGCATGCGTGTTTGATTGCATACATGGACACAACACACAGTTGCACATGTATGCATGTGCACTCACACACACACACACACACACACACACACACACACACACACACACACACACACACAAATATGATCATAAACACAACACACACACACACACACATGCATGCAAGTGCATGTGTATGCATGAGTGAGCATGTTTGTGTGTGTGTGTGTGTATGTGTGTGTGAGTGCACATGCATACGTGCACATGCCCAAATGCTAAGTCCCTATATTGATCTATGACCACATAATGAGCTCTGCAAATCCTTCTGCCTATTTGTCTGCCAGGTACATCTGATGTCAGTCTGCCAACTAATTGATATCCCACTATTACCTTGTAACCCCCACAATAGTTTAGCAAGCAAACCGTTATTGTGTGTGTAACACAAAGTCCCTGTACGGTTAAAAGGGAACTAAATCTTGTAACAGTGACCATGGGTCAAGACCATGAGTTACTTCCCTTTGTGTTCTCCCTAGCAATTACGAAGCCTAAACTGAAATTGAAATCAAGTCATTGTAATTTAGAAAATGTAAAAGTGGTTTAAGTAGGTTAAGAAATTTAGTATAAATAAGATGAGACTGAAATTTAGTTAAAATACAATTAAAACGTAAGGCATGAGTTGTGGGTTCTGGAGCGTTTCCTGTATGCGAATCGGGCCATTTCCTGTTTCTGCCTCCCTTGACCAAGCAGCGTTCCCACACGCTGCATTCGTAATCGGCCAAAAAAGCCTAAGCATCTTTAACCCAAGTGAGTTATTATTTTGCATATTATTTAGATGTTATTAGTATACATTGATTCTTGTATAAATGTATGTTTAATATGGGTGTTTTAGCACATATTAGGAAACTTTGCTGTTGGATCCTAGCAAAACCACGCTCATCCCACGTGGGGGGCTAGGGTATTTTAAAGAGGGTTGCAAAATTAATGTTGAATAGAAATCCATTGTCAGGAAGTGAATCATGCAATGCAGAAGAAAATTATATGTTATTTAAATTTGGATTATGAGTTATATTGAATAATTCATATAGTTAAGAAAGGATGTGGGCTGGGGGATGTCAGATTTTGCGCGCTCCATGCGGGCCAGTCTATGTTAAATGAAATTCATTGTATTGTCATGTCTGAATTCAAGGCTATGTTGAGTATAATACCTATGTTGTCTTATTGGTATCGGATCTTTGCAAACAGTAAGGTTGATTTGCTCACAGATCTATACATGTACTTGGAAATTGTCACAGGGAATCCATGGGATAAGCACGTGAGTTGCTTGTAATCAATTGTTAGCAAATTAACAAAGTGATTGCTGTTAGGATTGACATGCATTTTGTATGCTAGTCAAGTGGGATCAGCTATATGTTTACCAGAACCTTAATGCTTGGTTCTAGTACAGGTAAATAACAAGTTGTATCGTTCCCACACAATAAATATTAAAGAGCTAGTTTCTCCTTTCAGTTTAAGGTGTGAAGTAGGCTGATGTTGTATAAGGAGAGAACTAATTGGTGACAGAATTTCACAAGTGCAGAATAAATCACTTGGCATCATGTATATGGATTTTCTGTGACAACCAATATTCAAGTCATAACGTGACATGATTGGATTACGTTATGTGGGTTAGGGTATTTCATGTTTGCATGAGAGTTAGTATTAGTGTGATTATTATGTCAACCGGCTAGTAGATTGTAACTGGAATTATTAATTGTTGTTGCAGAGGTGCCGCTTCATCTGGTTACTCTGCTTACCTCCCCTTCATCTGGTCTACTCCGTTTACCTCCTTTTCATTCATCCATCATTCCAAAACTCTAGTTGCTGGGTTCATGTCATTTGCGTGTACTTGCAAATATATGTGTGCAACCTCAAATTAAAACTCTAAGGAAAACGTAACATCATCTTTGTTCTTATTCGGAAACCCGGACCCAAATTAATTATGTCCTGGTGAGTGAGTGGATTCAACCACACCCAAGCACCCGGTTACAACCTTCTCCCATTTTTACATCCTCCTCCCACATGTGACATGGTCTGAAAATACCCCAGTAAACAACATCTGTCACAGAAAGCTGCAATTTTCATGGCTGAACATACGCTATCATCTCTATATTCATATCAACAGCAAATCAGGGAAACAGATTTCTGACATGCTATGCTTATGCATCTCTTAACAAATTGTAAACCTATTGCCCTAAAATGTGCTGCCATTTAAACCTTTCCCCTACTCTTGTAATTGGCAAGGATCACTTCTGCATCTCTGCCTGCCTACTGTTTATTATGTCAACACAAATGTTGAGCTTAACATGCAAGTAAAATATACTTGATTGTCATTTACTATCAGTGATACTGCTGCCTCTACTGTAGTTATGCATGATCTGACTCTGTACAAGTTTCACCTCATCTTTGTCATACACCATGGTTGAAGATTGCGTCATGGTTGCAGCATCACTATAGTCAACTGTTTGACATGAATTAAGTCAAGTAGGGTTACCGAGATGAAGGATAAATGGGGACATATGGATGAACAGATGCAAAGACACAAGAGAATGATGCAGTCACACACACACAAACACACACACACACACTTATACACACACACACACACACACACACACACACACACACACACCAAGAGTGACTGAATCAGGTCACCAGAGAATGAGACAAACATAGACAAGGAAGATTAAAGTGAAACTTTTCTTCTTTTTTCATACAGTGCCCACAGTCATGTGTCCTCCTGTATAACACAATGGCTGGTTAGCCAAATAGACTTCAGTAGTGACTCAAAATTCAAGGCAAAATTAAAGCATACAAACCTTGTTAAATGATTAGACAAAGTCAACAAGCAAATGGGGAAATGCTTTTTAACTCTCTGAGTGCCACAGTCCAAACATTCAGACAGAGATGGTGAACTGAGACAGTCTGAATTTTTGGCCATTGGGCTGCAGCTATGTGTGTTAAACTTTCACTAATTCACTCTCTATTGGTTAAAACCTATATTTCTATCGACCAAAGAGAGCACAGCACACATCATTCATAGCCAGTCTGCCGTCAATGCCTGTGCACTGGGAGTGTGCTCTTTTTGGGGTTATCATGGTACTCAGAAGGTTAATAAATGAGCATTAACCCTTATCCTTGCATCACAATTGGGACAGTTTGGTCTCACAGCACTACTTTTTAAAGGTTACATTTCAAGGATGAGACACCAAACTTTTTCTGTTGCACATGCCCTTCTAACTATCACACACAGTAAAGAAAAACCTATTCCCAAAGCACTCGCAATTGAACAAAGAACAAATCCATGTCATCATTTAATGAAAATGTTCATGCTGAATATTTGGAAGGTACTTTTCACCCCCATCACTTGCAGCATATGTCAAAAGTAGCAGGCTGACAAGGGAGGGCGAAAAGCAAACATGGGTGGATACCCGGTCCACAGCAGTGCCAAAAAGGCATTGATAATCAGGTGAATCATTCCTTCCCTTTTTCAGCTATGGTGGTACCCCACACGGTGACCTTGGGGTCTCTTGCCACACAAAAATGTCCTGATTTCTATATGAAAATCTGCTGTGTGGATGCTTTGAAAGTCACAGTTCTGAATAATCTCATGCAAAACCGAGATCAGAAATGGGGGGGGGGGGGGGGGGGGGGGGGGGGCGGGGGGAGATATTGAGATCTGTCTGGCATACAAAAAGCTGATTAAAAACATTTGATAAGGTACATAGAAAGTAGGAAAATTAAAGTGAAAACAAGCCATGACAAGCAATAATAATGAAAGAAATTGACAGAGTATGGGAGCACGTTTATTAGAAATAAAATAAAATAAAAGTAAATGCATGAAAGATATGTGGGAGGATGGATGGATTGTGTATTGCGGCCTATCAGCCTCTGTAGGCAATGTAAGGCCATTAAGCACGAAAATCTGTAGAACTGTTAGGAGTAAACGCTAATCAAGTCACGGTGTCCCTAGTTATTAGTCTCTTACGAATCGCGTAGGGTGGGTCAATTCTTACCCCGAACCCACTGGGGGATTCTGTATGAGCACAAGCACACAAAAAATGTCATGAAGCTGTCTCTCACTTGGTATTTTTCTCTCTTTCAGTGACTTGAAATATTGTATCATTCACATCTATGCCTGTCAAGAGAGAAAAATAATGCCCTACTGTAGCTTTATTAGATATTTTCATAGGAACCACATGGGCTAATAGTGTCAAAGACATGTACTTCTTAATCTTTAAATATGTTTGCCACAGCTTACTTCAATGTGTGAATTTTTGGCAATTAAATAATCTATACACAAACAAAAGGGAAGACAGGAAGCTAAGAGACACTGGGGTGACAGTAAAAGAGAATGACAAAAGACCACTAGAAGTTGAAACATAGGAAAGAACAGAACCTCCCAGAAAGAAAAAAACAACAAACAAAAGCGGAGAATGAATTTGGTCACATGGTTTTGAAACATTCATTTCACATGCAATAAATCATCTTAACCCTAACTCTACCCACTTTTGGGGGCACTCACTTTCAGATTCAGTGGGGCATCTCTGTGGGAGGAAATAGGATAGATGGTAGGCCTACAATAGCCGAAGCCATTACTCTCACATGTGCGCACACATATAAACACACACACACACACACACACACACACACATATGTCAGAAAAATGCCTACATTCTGCAGGATTGCTAGAGCATCATTCCTCAAGTCCCCAAGGAATGGCACATCTGGAACAGACTATGGTACTCTGGTTCCTGCTGCCACAGAATTATTGATCCCCTCCCAGACTGCCACTCAGTCCTCTGGCATCAACATAACAGGTGGCACTCATGAATATCTACATAGTCTGCAAGGGCTGCTGGAAAACCATTAGCTATTGATGCATGCATAGTCTGCCTGACTCTCTGTCACTGACAGGATGAGTGTTATGGAATGCTGTTGATAACACCATGTTAGCACCTCTGGGCAGAGAATACAGGCACTTGGCTTTGATCATGACATATAGCTGTGAATTAGCTGAGCAAGAATAGTTCATGACCACATGAGAGGAAACATACGCGGAAGTGCTGACTAGGAAAAGCAATGTTAATAATATATTGTCATATTGTACCTCAAACATATAAGAATCAATAAGAGCATAAAATTGAGAAGATGAGTCACTACAGGCATGCATGTAGGCATGAGCAGAAGTGAGTGTAATTCATTTGATTTTCATTTAACCTTCTTTTTATTTTTTAATACTTACAAAAGAAAGTATGCTGGCTATTGCATTCAGAACCACAAACAAAACCTATAGACACAGACATTATTTCAAAACATCTTTCATTTAGAAACTGTCATGATATCTTTATGTTGATTCAAAAGGTCTGACATCCAAAGACCAGCATATATTACTATTTCATTTCAGCCATACATTCAATGAGACTGTCTCAAAGGTAACACTATTGTGATGGTGGGCATGAGGCATGATGGTAGCAGGGCGCAGGTATGAAACAAATCGTACTTGCTTTCCACAACTTTATTCATCCATCGGTACAGGAGCCCCTGGCTGGTCCAAGGCCTGATGATAATGGCCTGGACCAACCCAAGACCGTGGTCACAGTGATCTCTCCCCCCAGATGGTATGGGGTCTCTCAAGAGATTGGTGGTGGGCGTCTCTCTCTCAACCTGTCGACAGCCCCTCCTTATCAAAGCAATGCAAGGACCCCAGGGGAGCCAGGCTTGCAATAGGGGTAGTGGTTTCCTATTGATATAAAAAAGCTCATTGCTGCCTCATACTTACTCGAAATTATTCATACCAAGTGTTGCTTTGATAGGCATAACAAAGTCAACCGAATGAATATTGCACCATTGCAATCAGATGCCTTAATTTAGAGAAAGCATCAAATTTGTCTCTAGATTCTAACAATTTAGGCATAACCACGCGAACTGATACGAGGGGAGCTGTCAGAGTTCACATGTCAAGTTCAATTAACAAACAGATAAGGGAAGGCGCACTGGGACCCTCCCAGGCTGATAAGCTACATAGTAGGCTGGTCTTACAACATATAGCATGTCTTAACTCATGGTAAGGCGCTATATAAATCCACAGATTATTATTATTATTATTATTATTGTTATTATTATTATTATTATTAACATGGCCGTCTGAGACGCAGGATACATGATAGAGAGGGGAGAGAGATAGAGGGAGGGGAGAGGGGAACAAATGTGTGTGTGTGTGTGGGGGGGGGGGGGGGGGGGCCATGTAAAAACTTCGGGCTTCACTTCACCCGGTCACACTATGATCAAATGTTTACCCAACCAAAATTAAAACATTAGTCTCTTAAATTCTCCTTCCAATCTTCGCTGAAGAATATAACAAAAACACAATATATTTACATATGAATTATTGATACCCTCTCCTTTTTTTCTGCAACTGAATACAAAGATTATCACTATAGTATCAGCCGCATTTCTATCCATACCATGTCTTTTCCATAAACCAACAAAGTAAACAAAAATAAAAGCAACTATTCTGGTTTGCATCCTTACTACCCTTCATACTGTGCAACAGTCTGCTAGCTCTGCACAATATGGGACAATTATACAAGGGTTTTTTTAACACTCAGACCTGGCACGCCGTAGTTGTTAGTTTTTACAAATTAAAGAGAAAATGTATTTCATTTAAATAAAATAGCTATCCTCACTGTCACAACTAAAGGCATCATTACAGAAATACAGCTTGCACAAGCCTTGTCTCAGTGTCTCAGTACATGACAGATCTGTAGAATTTGACAAATCCCCCTCTTGCTTGACAGGTGTTCAGAAGCGAATCCTTCACAACTTTCAACTAACTTACAACTTCTCATGCTGACTTATTTCTAAATGTCAGTAATAATCTGCTTTGCAAAAGCTTTGTTCTGCAGACTTCAAGTTCAGCAGTGATAATGCATTAACAGCTGAGGTCACATGTTAAGGACTTGATCTCCTTAAGTTGGCACTCCATGACTTCTCATCCTATTCCTCAGTTCATTGAGACTCTCCTTTGAAAGGGCCTCTGGCCTATCAAATAAAATTTCAATTTGTCAATTTGTCAATTTGTCAGTTCATTGAGTGGCCATTCTACAATTTACACTTTTTCAGTCTCAAGGATATGACAAATAAACAGGTTGGCTTTGTAAAGGAGTCAGCGGCCATGTAACGCTCAGCACCGGGCTATTTATAGCTCAGCTGATGGTCTCCGCCTGCGACGGCTGTAAGGAG
>JAWQFJ010034884.1:0-18487 GCA_034096865.1 Theodoxus fluviatilis | reverse complement strand
GCTCTCCCCTATCTGTAATATTTTTATTTGCGAATGAAATGAAGCTTACGGATTTCGAAGAAACCACTAGTCGTACTGGCCCTTGCTCACTACGAGCACAGCGAAAGCCGTTCTAAGCCTGTCTCGTCAGCTGGAAGCTCTGGCTGCAGGGGTGTCGGGATGTCTGTTTATCAGAGATGGGAATGTCGCATTTTCAGACAGACACTCGTATCGAGATTTGCCGAGCACGACCCGTGTTGATTTCAAACTGCGCGACTTCCTGGAGCTTGCAGGTGTGCGTGTTTGCAAACTTTTTGGGGTTTTGTTGTTGTTTCATGTGCGCGGCAATTCCTTATAATTATTTGAGTGATTATAATTTTCTCGTGGCATATCATTTTAGCGTTTCCATCACACTGATTCTGACAATCTAAGTCGTAGTCTGATACGGAGGAATACTGAAGAGGATACCATGAGACAAACAAAACTTTACATTGTATGGTACTGCAAATTGTTCGGCTGAACCTGGCAGCAAAAGTGGTCATCATATGAAAGTGTTTTCATTTTTGCACAAGATGAACAAGGTTCAAGTAACGTCCATGAGGTGAACTGTGCTTCAGGAGCCATTCTTAATTCATCACATTCTGTAAACCCGAGTCAGTAGTATTGACTCTGGCACAGTTCGCAATGAATGCGTAATAGGCTTGACCCTTGGCATTCCAGCCTTGCGCCAAAAATAGTTCGTTCTGATACTATTTTTCTCTCCACTTTTTACAGAAATAATTCAGATGTAAAAACTTGGTTCCATTTCAACACAAACATTTTATTGTATCGAATAAACGCTTGTTTGTTGTCTCAACAAGAGTAAGTTAAGAGTTTTGTGCGAAATAGTCATAGAATTACTTTAACGGCGTATGTCAGGGAGCACATCGGCTATCCCACAAGCCTCTCGTGTGACCTCCGCTTGATATCCATAAATAGACCTTATTTACGCGACCCGCCATTTTGGTTTTAAAACGAGGCCCCGTACGCTAACGCGGCGACCGCGCTACCTTCACAGTATTGCTGGAGCGGCAATTTGACAAATGTTCCGGACTTTTCTCAAGGTGATGTGGAAAGATGGTCGAACGAAGGCAGAACAATAGCAAGAAGACAAAGTGACAGAGGCTATGAGAAGTGGATTGAAGGGTTTATCGACTACGATGCCATCAAAGGTTGGTACACAGACACAAGTTCTTTCGCTTAGATTAGAACTGAGTGTTCGAGGTTTTTTTTTCTTGGTGTCGCTTTCAAATCTGTTCACAGTACTAGGCTGGCTGGTTTACTTAGATGTGATTTTTTTTAATGCGTGCTAACTGATATTAGGTTTAGAGCTTGAATTTTCGATGATATTACACGTTCTTTTTCGCTTACAACTCGAGTGTTCGAACCAATGAAAACCACGGAAAGAGACGGTCGTTTCGTTCCTTGCCTGTCATTGGCCAGCTTGTCATGAGGTTAGCGCGTGATCACAGGCTGACCTCATGACAAGCTGGCCAATGAGAGGCAAGGAACGAAACGACCGTCTCTTTCCGTGGTTTTCATTGGTTCGAACACTCGAGTTGTAAGCGAAAAAGAACGTGTAATATCATCGAAAATTCAAGCTCTAAACCTAATATCAGTTAGCACGCATTAAAAAAAATCACATCTAAGTAAACCAGCCAGCCTAGTACTGTGGACAGATTTGAAAGCGACACCAAGAAAAAAAAACCTCGAACACTCAGTTCTAATCTAAGCGAAAGAACCTGTGACTGTGTACCAACATTTGATGGCATCGTAGTCGATAAACCCTTCAATCCACTTCTCATAGCCTCTGTCACTTTGTCTTCTTGCTATTGTTCTGCCTTCGTTCGACCATCTTTCCACATCACCTTGAGAAAAGTCCGGAACATTTGTCAAATTGCCGCTCCAGCAATACTGTGAAGGTAGCGCGGTCGCCGCGTTAGCGTAAGGGGCCTCGTTTTAAAACCAAAATGGCGGGTCGCGTGAATAAGGTCTATTTATGCAAGCGGAGGTCACACGAGAGGCTTGTGGGATAGCCGATGTGCTCCCTGACATACGCCGTTAAAGTAATTCTATGACTATTTCGCACAAAACTCTTAACTTACTCTTGTTGAGACAACAAACAAGCGTTTATTCGATACAATAAAATGTTTGTGTTGAAATGGAACCAAGTTTTTACATCTGAATTATTTCTGTAAAAAGTGGAGAGAAAAATAGTATCAGAACGAACTATTTTTGGCGCAAGGCTGGAATGCCAAGGGTCAAGCCTATTACGCATTCATTGCGAACTGTGCCAGAGTCAATACTACTGACTCGGGTTTACAGAATGTGATGAATTAAGAATGGCTCCTGAAGCACAGTTCACCTCATGGACGTTACTTGAACCTTGTTCATCTTGTGCAAAAATGAAAACACTTTCATATGATGACCACTTTTGCTGCCAGGTTCAGCCGAACAATTTGCAGTACCATACAATGTAAAGTTTTGTTTGTCTCATGGTATCCTCTTCAGTATTCCTCCGTATCAGACTACGACTTAGATTGTCAGAATCAGTGTGATGGAAACGCTAAAATGATATGCCACGAGAAAATTATAATCACTCAAATAATTATAAGGAATTGCCGCGCACATGAAACAACAACAAAACCCCCAAAAAGTTTGCAAACACGCACACCTGCAAGCTCCAGGAAGTCGCGCAGTTTGAAATCAACACGGGTCGTGCTCGGCAAATCTCGATACGAGTGTCTGTCTGAAAATGCGACATTAATTCCCATCTCTGATAAACAGACATCCCGACACCTCTGCAGCCAGAGCTTCCAGTTGACGAGCAGGCTTAGAACGGCTTTCGCTGTGCTCGTAGTGAGCAAGGGCCAGTACGACTAGTGGTTTCTTCGAAATCCGTAAGCTTCATTTCATTCGCAAATAAAAATATTACAGATAGGGGAGAGCGGGGCTGGTTGTAACATTTTTAAAATTCCGACTCACCACGCATTACATGCTTAACATTTAAGCAACTTTAATCAATCAATCAAAACTAAAAACATTCGTTTTAACGTTGAAACTGAAACAATTGTTCAAATCTGCACCGTTTGTCTCCAAGGTGAACAAAATTGACGTAACCCTACTTGTTACAACTTGCCCCACATGTGGGGTAAGTTGTAACAAGCCGTGGGGCTAGTTTTAACACAATGATATTGGACATAAAAAAGACTTAATGGTATTCCACGGCATGCACTTGCACAAACAAAGCAAATACACGTGTAAATGTGCCAGTGACATAATCAGCACATCAATCTGAGTCATCTGAATCACAGTTTTGACAGGTGTAACTGGGTTTTTTCTGTGTACATTCTTCATGAGACCAATTCTTGCACCTCACACACTGAACCCATTTTTCGTTTGGCATGCTGTTTGAATAGGGTTCACAACAAACCAAACAAAAATCCTCCTCAGAGTCTGTGGAAACAGAGTCAGAATGTTTGTAGCTTCATGTTTTTCTCGACTTTTCTTTCCCTTTCTGTTTCGGCAGTGTGCTTCTACCTCCTGTTCTAATAGGTGCACGTTTTCTGTTAGGTTTTTTCCCCCGGCTCAGTTTGTTATTTTCTGGGGTGTCGGTTAAAATTGCTGTCTGTCTGCGTTTCCTTCCTCGTGATCCGACCTGCCTTGGAGCTGCCTAGGGGAAAGGCCTCACTTGTTGTGGGGAGAAGTCGTCACCAGCGTTCAAGGGAAGCTCTGTTGCCTCTATGGAGTTCAGCTGGGTGTCTGGTGCAGATGTTGGCTTCTGAACAGGCACAACTGCATCATAGTGAGCCCCCGCCTGTTCCCCAGAAAACAGGAGATGGACACTGAGAGTAGAAGTAGCTCCAGGTCGACCAGGGATCAACTCCGTCTCCAGGTGGTTCCCATGTCTGACCTGGTGAATGACTGCACTGATGCCAAATGCAATGGACAATGCGGACACTATTAGATCTGACGTGTCATTGTTGTATAGTTTATCTGTGATGTATCTCTGTAGCTCTTCCTCTAAATTTGTGTCTTTACTGCCAAACTGCTCAGTAAAAAACTTGTGGTCCTGCACTTCTTTTGTTAACTTTACACAGAGGTCATCGGTAGAGAGGACTGCAATTCCTTCTGACTCCAAGCATGTCTGAAAAGCGTAAAGAAGACAATGCCCATCCCCACGCACCCTTTTCACCTCCTTGTTCTTTTCCAAAAGGTGTCTGTCCATTGGATTCTGAATATCTGTTCTGATCGTTGGTTGGGACCCTCGCTGAGTCATCTGTCCATTTGTGGTAGCCAAGCCTGTAGCTTGCATCTGCTGAAGTGGCTGTGCTGCTGGGTTTGATACCAAGTCTTCAGAAGTGCTCCCAGAAGGTTCGGAGTCCTTGGGGGCAGGCCTGTCAGTCACTGCAGATGGTTGGAACTCCACATCTTGGAATATGTCAGAATCATTTGGGCAGATGCCAGACACTCTGAACCAGTTCATGATGTTAGTGGATACGGCTGCCCGTGGCCATGCATCACGTATCTGCCCTGGGAGGTCATAGATAGTCATGCACTTTTGGTCGTAACACAAGTGGGGCCGGTTGTAACATGTTACAACTAACCCCTTCTGCTGTGTTACAACTAGCCCCATCCCACTGTTGATCACCGGCCCTAACCCAACAGCCAACACAGGAAACGAGAAGCAGATTTTCATGGTATGATAACATTGATAAAGGAACAAGCTTTCTTGAACTATTTCTGGCAGTATTCTAAGCATTAGTGATTTAGAGATACAAGATAATCTTTACAAATTGCAAAAAGTTACTCACGTGCCTGAATTTCGAACTCATTGATCCCATTGACACATGTGTGGATTTCATCCCGCCATTTTTTCTTGGGAAATGGCCAATGGGTAAAGGGAGGCAGCTGTCTCAGTCTCAGCAGAGAACTCATAAACAGTGAGGAGTAATGTACCTTGTTACTTCCAACCCGTGTTACTTTTAACCCCGCTCTCCCCTACTGAAATCACTATTGTTCCAATGGAAAAACCAGGAAAATGATAAAGGATGCATGGAAAGGAAAATGTATCAACTACGAAACTAATTTTAACCGTGTAACATTTTCAACGTTGATCGAGTCTTAGATTATACATGTAGCAAACACGACAGACGAAGCACAAAGTACTTCATTCCCAACACGCGACGTATTACCATTGTGAGGTAAGCGAAGAAAAGTGGTGTGTCGCAACAAAGCTCTGCTACCATCGAATGATCGATTGCGCATTCTACTCCACGTGGGAAAACACATGGTAAAAACACATCGCGTGTACGTGAGGAAACAACGCATTTCCTAACCTTGTCCATCGATCCAACCACTTTTAACGAACACATGTTGCCAACCCAGGTCTAGGAAGACTTTTTCAAAATCCCCCTCACTACGGAATAACCTGTGTCGGCGTGGAACATTCATAAACAGTCTGGTTGCACGCTCCCCTGACAGGTTTCACAAAGCAGGGATTGATGTTATGGCCCGCAGCCTCGAAACACGTTAGTGTACTTGGGTGTTTTCCAATCCATAGCAGTGCCACCTGGAGAGTCTTGCAGATGGTGTTTCACATAAAACTGAACATCGGCCCTTGTGTGGCTTCTTGTTCGTCTCTCTCTCTCTCTCTCTCTCTCTCTCTCTCTCTCTCTCTCTCTCTCTGTGCAGGGGGGAGGGGACATTCAACATTCAAATATTCGTGTACATAACTTTATAATACCACAACCTAGGATTGATTTGTTTAAACATAGCCTATCTTATTCAGGGGCTACTATGTGGAACACACTATCCAATTCTCTAAAAATTGCGAAATCTTTAGAGAAATTTAAACTGAAACTACATACTTTTCTTATGCAGTCATCCTAGATACTTTCATCTTATTCTAAATTCCTTTTGTGGCTATTTTCAACGTGGTATTTTCATGAATTGAGTGTAACCTGTGTTATTGTGTGAATTTTGTGTGGGATAGAGGGTGGGTGGGTGGGTGGGTAGGGGTGGGGAATGGGATTGGATTTGTTTGTTTGTTTTCTTGTTTTAACAAGGGCTGGATGTAAGATAGGCAGTTATGCCTAATTCATGTATTTCCCTTGAAAAATAAAGTTTAATCAATCAATCAATCAATCTCTCTCTCTCTCTCTCTCTCTCTCTCTCTCTCTCTCTCTCTCTCTCTCTCTCTCTCTCTCTCTCTCTCTCTCTCTCTCCCTCTCTCTCTCTCTCTCTCTCTCTCGGTGCAGGGGGGAGGGGACGGGGAGGTACAATTGTGGGACGTTGGGTGGGTAGGATTTAGTGTAGGTTTCTCAGTTGCTCACAGCTGAATGTGGAAAGGTAGAGCCTACAGATGCCTTCATCGGGCCCCATGAAGAACTACTGACCACTGTGAAGAGACGCAAACTAAAGTGGTATGGGCACGTCTCACGATCGTCAGGGCTTGCCAAGACTGTGTTACAAGGCACAGTAAAAGGAGAGAGGAGGAGAGGCAGACAAAGGAAAAGATGGGAGGACAACGTCTCAGAGTGGACAGGGATGAGGCTCAGCAAAGCCTTGAGACAGTCCGAGAGGCAAGAGGAATGGAGAGAACTGGTTGCCAGATCATCTGTGGTGCTCCAACGGTCGTCCAGACTACGGGACAAGTGAAGTGAAGTGAAGTGAAGTGCAGTACGGGGAATTTGTTTTTGGTCACAGCCCTGGGGATAATTTTCTTGGCTGCCTTGAGGTGGGCATTGCTGGATTCTTTCACAACATCGTTGATGTTTCTGTCTTCGGCATTGATATTTTGCACAAACTTATTCGTGCGTATTACAAAAACTCCCCACTGTGCTTTTTGCTGGTTCCACCATGGGTGTTGAGGTGAAGTGAGTGTTCCGTGTCCGGTGAGGGAGGACTGGTTGGTGGTCACTTTCTTCCAGTTGATCTGCAACGTTTCTGCTGATGTTCTGGTAGATGCCGTCAGTAGAGAATGCCAGGTCCTGTGTAGTGGTGCTTTTACTACAGCTTGAGTACAAGGGTACGGGATCTGTGGCGTATTTGACGAGGATTGGATGATTGCTGTCCTGGAATGCCTATATCTCTTCTCCTCGCTTGTCTGTGGTGTTGTATTCCCAGCTTTGGAAGTGGCTGTTGAAGTCTCCATTGATGACAAGGCAACTCTCTGGAACCTGTATCGATCCAGGCAAAGCTGTGTGTCATTTGAGCAGTAGTAGTTGGCGATGTTGAGGCAGGCGTTCTTTGAAGTCATTTCGACTTCGATGTATTCTGCTTCCTCCATTGCTCTTTTGCTTTCACTGGCATTGCTGTTGTTCTTGGCTAGGGTTATTACACCGCCTTTTTCAGCCGCAACCGATCCTTTCTGAAAACCTGATAACCTCTCATCTTCTTGGGTCCACCATATGTTGATGTTTTCATATAGGAAGTTCTGTTGCTCTGCTTTCTTTTTGTTCACCCCTTCCGCATTCCACTGCATGATGTTGAGAATAGGGTTCTCTAGGGCTTGTGTGAGCGTCGTGTTTCTGTTGGGTTGGCCAGTCGCTGTCCTTCCTCGTCCCCTGTCTCCACAGGAGGAGTTGACGGGACCTGCAGTAGCTGGGTGGGGGTGGGGGTGGGGTGGGGGGGGGGGGGGGCTCTTTCCAGGCGTGGAGGAAGACTTGCCTGGCGAGACTTCACAGGGCGAGCGCCATTTCTAACATTTCTGTCTCCAAGTGTCATTGGCAGCAATGCGTGGTGTTGTGGTCTATTAGAGTGCGCCATGCGGCCCAACACCGCCGTCTCCAGCACTCGAAGTTTCTGCCGGGGTTACCTCCCCCTAAGCTCCTGGTCCATACGCCCTGCCCTGGGAGACCGCGTTTTGTCTGACCTCTACCCTAATTCGACCTGTCCGCCTTGGGTGACCCTACCGAGAGCTACTGCTCCCGCCAGCAAAGCTCCAGGGGTCGTTGAGGCACTCAAGCTCCTCGACCCCGACAAGGTATCGGTCTTCCGAGGAGGGGCAGTGACTCATTCTAGGAAGTTTTGTAAATATACTACGATCTATGACATTTTCATAAATCGTACACAGATTGAATGTGATGAAATGCGTGATATCAATGTCATGACATTACTTTAATTTTAGAGCTTCTTGCCTCCTCAGCATCATAAAAGCGACAAGGGCAGCTGTGAAGCCATGTGCATTCGTGTGACTGGAGTGTGAAAAACGCAGCTCTCCGGGTCAGTGTCAGAGGGGAATCGCCCTGCAGGAGTCGCAACTGGTCAAGAGGGCAAAAGGAGGCTACAGTGACAGCATCGTACCAGTGTCCAGCAGGACTGGCTGCGGTTGAGTGGACTGCCCTGGCTGAGCTAGCGGAGGACAGGATCGCCTGAAAGCCCGCTGTCCTGGCAGTGCAGCAATTAGTCGACACCTACGGCTTGCACCCACTTTCATGCCGCTACAGTGCCGGGAGATTCCCACGCCACGCCGCTCTCAACGACGTCATCAAACGGTCGCTCGACTCCGCAGGCCTGTATTCCGTTATGGAACCGGTTGGTCTTGACAGAGGAGATGGGCGACGCCCCGACGGCATGACGGTATTCCCATTCAAGAACGGCAAGTCACTTGTTTGGGACGCCACCTGCTCTGATTCTTTTGCGCCGTCTTCAATGACAGACTCTGCCATCGACCCAGGGCACGCCTGCCGCACCGCCGAAGGTTCGAAAAGGAGGAAGTACGCCTCTATCTCGGAACGGTACCACTTCGTCCCGTTCGCTGTTGAAACTACCGGAGTCGTCGGACCGGCAGCAACGGAACTTATCCGAGAGATCGGCCAGCGGATTGCACTGTCGACAGATGACCCGCGCCAGACACAGTTCCTGTTCCAGAGAATCTCGCTGGCAATCGTGAGGGGCAACGCGTTCGCGATCATGTCGTCGGCCAAGCGTGAGGCTTCCCGTGACCCAAAGCCGAGATGTTACCGGGGAGCGATCGTGCACAAGTCGTCAGACGCTGGTTTCACCAGCAGCTGAGAATCCATCCGCTCCAGCCCCGTCACAGGTCAACCGTCACCCAGCCGCCGCCAGACACAACAAACCCGGCGACATCTCGGGCCACGCGGGCAGCACGAGGACTCGCAGCAGGTCATCAACAAGGCTGGACCAGCACGAGCAAGCAGCACTGGTGCGAAGAAAGTAACTGACTGTTCGGTCTCGAGAATAACTCGATCACCCTCTAAATTCGTGCGCGTTTAAGTCGCAAGACTGGATGTTAGTCCCGATCCTGTTCATGTACATACATTTACGTCCTTTTTTCATGTGTTGCGTCCTTGTCATAAATAAAGATCAGACTGCCATTGAAAAAAAATTAAGAGAGGAACATCCAGTGACTGACTGTATGTTGTCCTCAATACATTATACAACCAGCCTTCGCTGTTTTCTTTTTTAAAATAATGAGAACCGAAAGTGAAACATAAAAGATTAACCAAAAAATCAAAGCAATGTGTAATTTATTGTGTAATAGCTATAAATGACGGAACATATAAATACTATTCACTTTCATGTGGCTCCAAGCACCATTTTAGTATCTAAAACCTGTCATATTTCTCATGAGTAGTCATGCTCCGGCCGTATGTTGCACTCAAGGGTTACATAAGGGTTCTTGAGTCGCTGTCTCAGAGCAATGATAACAGAAGTAAAAGAAAACCAAATGATAAATGACTCATTCTCGCAGCAACCAAGGGTACTGGACACACTTACACTCGCCCTAATGTCACGCCTTGCCTTCCAAGAAAGACGTCTGTTGCCGAACGACTTTTCCTGCAAGCGCATGCGTACAGGGGGGGGGGGGGTTGTGTGTTTTGTGGGAAGACTCGTTCATAAATGGGAACAACTCCACCATGTTTTCCTCGACCGTCAGTGCAATGGATGTCCCACACGAGTAATCTGCACCCGTTTTTTTCTTGATTATTACTGCAAATCCCAAACCCTGCCTGCTGCAGTGCAAATGTTCGTGAAATAGCGCTTTCGTCAATAAACATCTCATGACGCCTCCCTTCCGATACCAGCAGCAACAACAAACGTGACAGATAGGGAGCATGCACCGTATTTCATTGACTAGAGTAAAGCTGACAGAAGGGAGACAACTCCCTGGCTGAACTACTGAAATAGGCCACGGCAGCCCAGGGTTCCAACTGGCTGGGAAGGGGGACGGGGGAAGGGGGAAGGGGGACGGGCGTTGGGCACTCGGCACTGGGCGGCCGTGGAGCGGCTCACGCCCCTCAGTGTCTACTAGCACTCTCTAACCACGCGAGTTGGCGCTACCATCTCTACTGAGCAACGCTGGTTCACCAGACTATCTACTCTGGTGCCGGGGGATCTTCACGTGCATTACCAAACGGGGAAACGAATTTAGAAGGCAATTTCAGCGACATCAATACATGAAATTATATACTGTTTTCTATTGGCGTAATTTGTTCTTTTAATAGATATTCACAGGAAAGAATGCAAACACATTGTAGAGGGAAAATGCGCTGTAGTTTGTAAATTTTTTACCTAGGATAAAATAAAGAAATTTTCAGGCAAAGGAACAAAATGTTACAACACAGTCCAGACATCTGCAAGGCTGATGGACATGCTGTTCAAGCTAGTGTTGAAGTTAATGCTCTACAGTACAGTACCTTCATTCGAAAACACAGAGCTTGTCCGTGAGAAACGAAAACAAACAGCGCGAAGTGAACAAATGCTTCCCAGTGCTGTCTTCATAATGTAATTTAACTATGAGAATGCTTCTGTATTCTTAAACTATGACATGTTTATTTTGCCGTATATGCCTTTGAAATCCCTCATTGGTTTTGGTTCTATTTTATGGGAACTGAGCACAAATTTGTCCCTCTGGAAGCTGATGTAGAATATCGTATTGTATCGCATCGTATCGCATTGTATTATATTGCATTGCACTGCACTGCACTGCACTGTATTGTATCTTTGCTGGAGTCTGGTATGCATGACAAACTGATGGGACGCTCGCTGTACCTCTGTCATGCTGGCTTGCTGCGTCCCGTCACTTCCTACTCGTCTGTCCGTGCTCGTGTTGAGAGCTCTGTCTGTCAGTGTGTGCCTGCGTGTGCCCGTGCGCGTACGTTTTGTGCGTGCCTGCGAGCTAACTTTGGGACTTGATGTCAATCAAAATGACGTCTTTGGGCAAAGGCGGTGGGTTGGAGGATGGAGTTAGGGGATGGGGGGGGGGGGGAGGTGGGGGGGGGATGGGGTGGGATGGGGGTGGGATGGGGGTGGGATGGGGTGGGATGGGGGTGGGATGGGGGTGGGATGGGGTGGGGTGGGGCGGTGGGGTGAGGGCCTGCGTGGACGAAGCGGGCGAATGACCGAAAGCTGCTGAGTAAAAGAGCACTTTGAGGCGCGTCAACGTAGGAAGCTGGTATGAAACTATCCAAGCACAAGGCATACAGTTGGGACAGTTTCAAATTCATCGAAGGGTTTCTAAAACGAAGGTTTCTACTCTTTTCTGGCAAAAGAAAAAAATTCTGACTCATTCTTAAGCCTCAGATTTGACGGAAACACAGTTGGGAGCTTTCAGCAGCAGTGATACTGGCAAGGGCTGGGGGCGGCAGGGCGGTCTCATCCGAGGGAAAGAAAAGAGACAGGAACTCCAGCAGGGGATTGCAGGCAGCGAGACTCAAGCTCGCGTAATATGTGGCCATCCTAGAGAGGACCTTCATGTGGTTGAAGATCAGTTGAATCCTGGACCCCACGTGTAAGTCGCCTCGCTCTGGATGGCGAACCTGACTGTAGCGGTTGAAGAGGAGTGCCAGTTTCAGTGTATTTTTGGAAACAAGTTCTCGCATCCTCCCCACACTGCGTCCTCCTGCAAGCAACATACCACCCTCGTCACAGATCTGCGTGTGCTCGGTAGGGACTGCATCCAAGCATGCATACGCGCACATGCATTCAAGAGTGTTCACATACGCATCCACCCAAGCACGCACGGCGCTTTCTGTCTGTTGAAGTTAAGTCCAAACGTCTTATTTAACAAAACCATTTGTATGTTACACGAAAATGGACTCTATCAATAAGAAACAAACACACGACAAACACCAAAATCAAATTCTTTCGGGCACACGCCCTTCTTCAGTGAACGTTACAGACAAATATAAATGATGCAACACGAGACGTAAAAAAACTTTAGAATGACATGACGTAGGCACTCAAAACTCTCCCTCTCTCTCTCTCTCTCTCTCTCTCTCTCTCTTCCTCTCTCTCTCTCTCTCTCTCTCTCTCCCTCTCTCTCTCTCTCTATTTATCTCTATATCTTTAACTTTCTCTCTATAACTCTCTCTCTCTCTCTCTCTCTCTCTCCCTCTCTCTCTATCTCTCTCTCTCTCAACCTCTCTCTCTCCCTCTCTCTTTCTCTATCTCTCTATCTCTCTCTCTATATCTCTCTATCTCCCTTCAACTTTCTCTCTATCTCTAACTCTCTCTCTAACTCTCTCTCTAAGTGTTCATAGTTCCATCCATCTCTCTCTCTCAGTCTAACACATTCAGTCCTTCAGGGTAGTTGGTGCGCAACTTGAAGCGCCAGAACTTCTCTCTCCGCTTTCGGATGTTAGCATCGTCCACATGTATCTTCTCGATAATGGTCACTCTCATGTGGGATAGGCAATGCCCAGGGGACCTGAAGTGCTTAGCTACTAGGGTGTCTATGTCATTGCGGATGGCGTGCGTGTGTCCGTAAAACCTTCTACGGATGGTCTGGCCAGTCTCACCCACATACTGCCTGTCGTGACACTTCTCACAGTCAATGAGATAGATGACGTTGGTTGACGTGCACGACAAGCAGTCTCTGATGTGGAAAGACTGGCCAGTGATGACGCTGCGGAAGGTGGTAGTGTCCTGCAGGTAATTCTTGCACAGTACACATTTGGGGCATGGGTGACACCCGATGCTGGCCTCCTGAGCCAAAGTACGGGGGAAGGGGAGGGACGAGGGCATCAGCAGTTTTCTAAGATTGAAACAATTCCTTTCTCCTACAATAGGCGGGTTTGGAGCTGCTCGTCTCATCCGCATGCTAGTGTGGAGCACCGGTAGAAACTGTTTCAGCCACTGGCTCAGAGGCGGGTTGTTTGGATTGTGACGAATCACAAACGGCACTCTGTCTGCACCCTCGGCTTCTCTTGGAGCATACTTAAGAGTAGATGCTCGAGTCCTGGCTGCCACTTTTTTCATAGCTGCCTTAGTTAGTCCTACGGGATAGCCTCTCTTTTTTAACTTCTTTTTCAGTTCATCACATCTGCGTCCGAACGTAAAGTCTTCGGAGCAGATGCGACGCAGACGTAAGCACTGGCTGTAGGGTATGCTGCGAGGACAGTGACGAGGGTGGCATGAGTAGAAGGGTAGAATCATGGCAGCATCAGTGGGCTTAACGTGGAGGTCAGTGACCAAATGTCCCTCAGAAGTGATGGAAAGGCTTACATCCAGGTATGGCACACTGGTTCTCCCATAGCTATAGGTGAACTTTATGCTAGGGTGTTGATCATGTTGAAAATGGACTCTGTTAGGGAAAAGCATGCTACTTACACAAAACGCCACGTTTTGACGGCAAAACGACAAACAAGGAGAATCGCTGTTGAATGGGTAGACACTTGGTGACGCAGAGGACCTACCTGCCGAAAGCAGCACCATGGTCAAAAGAAGGCCCGTCTCGATGTGGTCCAAATCCATGGGACAGAGGAGCACGTGCAGGCGATGGACGGATGCCAGGAGCTCTTTGATCTGGGGTCGAGTGGACTGCAGCTGTCTGGAGCGGAGGGAGCCGGCCAGGGTGCAGATGACCTGGTCTTCATGGGAGTAGTTGAAGCTGGCCACCAGCAGTGTCGCCACGCCCAGCATACTGGACGCCAGCAGTTCTTGGAAAGTTCCGACCTCCAGCTGCAACAGTCATGGCGTGTCATTTAAGTCCCCTCTTTCCTCCTACTCCTGCACGCTCCAGCAGCTTTCTGATAGCTACTGAAGATGTCGATGGGTATTTATAGCAGTTTGAAGCACTCAAGAGGTTTGACGAGAAAAGCGTGATCTACAGTATTTTCATGGAACTACCTTACACCAACATGCACACTAATCACATTTCTATTTTTCAACCTGACCTCACCCCACTCCCCCACACCCGCACTTCCAGACTGCGCACATTGGCCAGGGCTCGGCAGAGTCTCGTCTCCCATGACCCTGCCGCTGGTGCTGTGCCATGCCGGGCAGTTCCATTTGACCTCCGTGCCCAGTCCAGCCCAGCATGTGGACGGCTACGTTCTGCTGTCCTTGCCTCTTGCATCTTCTAGTTCGCCTGTGCCTGCACTTATCCAACCCTGTCCACTGCACCAGGACTGGAGTGCGCAAAATAAGAAATATGATCACTACAAGATGCCGTCTTCATTTTATTCCATTGTTTGGTCCTTTAAACGATGGCAAATACATATTTTCTTCGATTACAATCCGTCAACCCGTAACATGCCGCTTCTTCTCCTGAAAATTGAAGTAAGCACACGTAATCACATGTGCACCCAGCTGTATCTTTCCCTTGTGCCGTTCTCCAACCACAGTCCCACATCGCTTGAAGCCCACATTTCAGCCAGAAGCACTTGCTGCTGGGCTTTCTGGGCCTACTCCACTACAGTCAGAGGCGGCCAGCGAGGCCAGGAGGCCAGGAGGCCACCAGGGGGCGTGGGGACTGCACCAGGCTGGTGGAGCCTCGGTCTCGTGACTGGCAAAGGAGATACTCACCTTTCTCACCCAGGGCAGGTCGCCGAAGAAATGTACCAGCGTCCGAATACAGGCCGCAAGACTTCTGACGTTATCTCTCAGTGTGAATGAAGCTTTCCTTTCCTGCAAGATGAAATGCATAGACACACGTATACAAAGTTGTTCAATGTTTGACCACCTTGAGCCATGCATAATGATGAAGGACAATATGCAAAGTGGAAAATTATTTCATATGAACTGAAACGAAACCAGAAATCATTCTGATTCGTGACTCTAGCATTTTGAACGTCTTGACCTATCATGGCCGGACGCTCCTTGTCCGTTTTCCTTCTGCCCCATCCCTTCCCCAGCCTACTCCAGTTGTTTGTGTGGTCATATTGGCTGGAGAGCTATCTAGTGTCTGTGCTGCTCTTTGCAACTGACTTACAAGTGGTTGACTGGCTGAAGGACTGTATTGACATTAGCCAGTCATAGTGCGTCCTCCACGAACTTCGCATTGGTATACTTCGTATCTAAATGAGGCTGCGCGCGCATCACAAGAAAGTGACGAACTAATGCGCATGCGTAGAGGTCACGACAAGAGGTGAACTCGCCAACTATTTGCAAAATTCAATGGCCGACGTGTTGCCGGTTCGCTCACAAAACGCTCTATTTCGGGATACTAGCAACCCATCCAAAGAAAATATAAGCCAAGCCCAGCATTAATTTATCAAAGGTGTATGTTGAATGCATTAATAGATCGTAAAAGCTCCTACAATTTACACATCGAATGCAGGTCAACGCATCCACGCCGAAGCATGTGTTGCCATCGTTTGTGTTTGACATGATTTTACGCTCTCGTCACTTTCTTGTGATGCGCGCGCACCTTCATTTAGATAAGAAGTATACCAATGCAAAGTTCGTGGAGGACGCACTATGACTGGCTAATGAAACAGGTATCACAAGAGACGACATTCTTCCTATGTGCTGGGGTAAAAGCAACATGCTGAAGAAATACTTATTTTTAGACATTATACATTCAACGCACAGGGCAAGAAACTTCGGGAGAAGCGAGACGACTGACAGTCGTCAGAGAAAGAGCCCCCCGTCTTCAAGTGTTTCAGCCCTGTCTTCCTGACAGTCTCGGGGAGGAGGGTGGGGGTGCCACACCTGGGTGATAGTCCCAGGTGCCCGTCAGTATCAGTCGTCAGGCACACTGTGCCATGGTCTTGCAGACCATCTGTATCTGACGCATGGCACGAAGTAGAAGTTGCGAACTTCGTCGTGCAGGCAGCAAGCCACAAGAAGTGCCAGTTGCGTTCAATGTCGAAGAAGTTCTAAATCTTCCACATAAACACAAGTAAAGTAATTTTTCTTTCTATCCCCTGTGTGGTTTTGGCTCTGCATCAGGAACTGAATGGTCCAGGGAAAAGCGCGTCCAAGTGTTGGGACAGCGGACATAAGTTGTCGGGACTGAGATCACAGGAAG
Organism: Theodoxus fluviatilis; assembly: GCA_034096865.1. Taxonomy (NCBI): domain Eukaryota; kingdom Metazoa; phylum Mollusca; class Gastropoda; order Cycloneritida; family Neritidae; genus Theodoxus; species Theodoxus fluviatilis. Next base: position 2,247 of record JAWQFJ010034884.1, on the reverse strand, counting down.
AGGGTGTTGAACATGGCGGTACTTGCCCTCAGCGTAAAGGAGCAGCACGAGTGGCTTGCGATGACGCCCTGCATGGCTGTCTGCACTGCCGCCAGCACCGCCTCCTCCCTGGGCGTCAGCGTCCACGGCCTGCAGGCCCGCATCCTCCGCCGCAGCACCGTCTGCAAGCGAGCGCTCTCCAGGCTGCGTCGTCGCAGCTCAGCGTTGAAGGCTGATGAAACATCGGTGTCTGTCAACACAGCATCACAGTCAACGCAGCATCACAGTCAACACAGCATCACAGTCAACACAGCATCACAGTCAACACAGCATCACAGTCAACACAGCATCACAGTCAACACAGCATCACAGTCAACACAGCATCACAGTCAACACAGCATCACAGTCAACACAGCATCACAGTCAACACAGCATCACAGTCAATACAGCATCACAGTCAACACAGCATCACAGTCAACACAGCATCACAGTCAACACAGCATTACAGCATCACAGTCAACACAGCATCACAGTCAACACAGCATCACAGTCAACACAGCATCACAGTCAACACAGCATCACAGTCAACACAGCATCACAGTCAACACAGCATCACAGTCAACACAGCATCACAGTCAATACAGCATCACAGTCAACACAGCATCACAGTCAACACAGCATCACAGTCAACACAACATCACAGTCAACACAGTATCACAGTCAACACAGCATCACAGTCAACACAGCATCACAATCAACACAGCATCACAGTCAACACAGTATCACAGTCAACACAGCATCACAGTCAACACAGCATCACAGTCAACACAGCATTACAGCATCACAATCAACACAGCATCACAGTCAACACAGCATCACACCACAGCATTACAGCATCACAGTCAACACAGCATTACAGCATTACAGTCAACACAGCATCACAGTCAACACAGCATGACAGTCAACACGGCATCACAGTCAATACAGCATCACAGCATCACAGTCAACACAGCATCACAGTCAACACAGCATCACAGTCAACACAGCATCACAGTCAACACAGCATCACAGTCAACACAGCATTACAATCACAGCATCGCAATCAACACTGCATCACAATCAACACAGCATCACAATCAACACAGTATTACAATCACAGCATCGCAATCAACACTGCAACGTGATGCCTTCATTACCGAGAATGTTACACACATCTCTGACACCCTCCCTTTGTAACTCCATCAAGTCATCACCGCAGTTACCAACACCCCTAGTAATACCCTAGTGAAACACACGACCAGAGCCGTTCAAGGCTACTTGCGATGGGTGTGTCACTGTCAGAATCGGATCGCAAGACGGCTTGCAATGTCGCTACAAAATTCCTGTACTTTCGCCGATAGTCTAAAGGAGGCAACTCCATGTTAGATTGCATACAGAGTTATTTGAAATCGTGACTGTTGTGCGTCCACCATACGATTTGCCGAAATGGCAGACGAACGTCAACTTGAAATTCTCGAACTAGCGATCGAAGAAGGTTCTGACGATGAGGATGCTATCATGCAGCCCTTATCTGAGAGTGAAAGCGAAGAAAGTGAAGAAGAGAGAGACATTGGTGATGATCAGCTAGGAGAAAATGGAGACAGTGAAGACTTTTTATTTTTCTGCAAATTACATCTCTCTCTCCTCTCTCTCTCTCCTCTCTCTCTCCTCTCTCTCTCTCTCCTCTCTCTCTCTCCTCTCTCTCTCCTCTCTCTCTCTCCTCTCTTCTCTCTCCTCTCTTCTCTCTCTCTCTCTCTCTCTTTCTCTCTCTCTTCTCTCTCTCTCCCTCCCTCCCTCTCTCTCTCTCTCTCTCTCTCTCTCTCTCTCATTTTAGTGTTAAGAAATTGTACATGTATAATTCTTGTGATAATTTGACTGACTCTCTCTCTCTATCTATCTCTCTCTCTCTCTCTCTCTCTCTCTCTCTCTCTCTCTCTCTCTCTCTCTCTCTCTCTCTTACCACACTTGAATATTTTGCTTCAAGGGCTGAATGTAAGAAAGGCATTACTGCCTAAAAAACTACCCTTGTAAAATAAAGTTCGTTCGTTCGTTCGTTCGCTCTCTCTCTCTCTCTCTCTCTCTCTCGCATTTTCATGTTGAATGTGGTGCTCCCACGTTGCAACACTATGATTTGTTAAGTAATCATCTTCATACAATCTATTCATTCAGGCAAATGTACAAATAATTCATGTAGGCAAATATAGCTGTTTCAGTGCACTATTATTGAAA
>JAWQFJ010034883.1:12500-17500 GCA_034096865.1 Theodoxus fluviatilis | reverse complement strand
CCAGCCCTACCCAGCCCTACCAGGCCTACCCAGACCTACCAGCCCTACCAACCCAGCCCTACCAACCCTACCCAGCCCTATCAGCCCTACCCAGCCCTACCCAGGCCTACCAACCCTACCCAGCCCTATCAGCCATACTCAGCCCTACCCAGGCCTACCAGCCCTACCAGGCCTACCCAGGCCTACCCAGGCCTACCAGCCCTACCAACCCTACCCAGCCCTATCAGCCCTACCCAGCCCTACCCAGGCCTACCCAGCCCTACCAGGCCTACCAGGCCTACCAACCCTACCCAGCCTACCCAGCCCTACCCAGCCTACCCAACCCTACCCAGCCCTACCAGGCCTATCAGCCCTACCCAGGCCTACCCAGGCCTACCAGCCCTACCAACCCTACCCAGCCCTATCAGCCCTACCCAGCCCTACCCAGCTCTACCCAGCCTACCCAGCCATCTGAGTGCATGAGAAAAACTCCTAGTTTCCCTTTCCATGACCGATTGTCTCGCCTTACTCACTGCGCGCCTTTCCCGTATCCAGCATGCCTTGTCTTGCATGCCTGCAAACACGTCACACGCTCTCTACATGATTTGTGTCGGTCGGGTTACCCCAGCGCCCAGACATGTCCACTCCGCTACTCCTCCCACCCGACATGCACCAGACCTGGGAGGCCACCCGGGGTGGAGGAGCTCCACCCTGCCCTCACCTCTATCCGCCCTGCGCACCGATGTTTGCCCGCCACTTGGAGGGCCGGGCATGTTTGCCGTCGCATTTGCCCGGGGCCCCCGACCAGGAAATATGGCATCCAGTCCGCAGCACTCGAGCCGCGCACACGAGAGGCCATTGGGGAACCCCCTCGCTCTGCCGACAGGAAAGATCACTTGCACGATAGGATGCAGTGGTCAGAGAAACTGCAGGATCTTTTATGGAGATGCATGAAATACTGCAGTGGTCACGAAACTGCAGGATCTTTTATGGAGATGCATGAAATACTGCAGTAGTTAGAAAAACTGCATGGTGCGTTGCTGTAGTGCTTGAAAAGCTGTAGTAGTTAGAGAAACTGCAAGGTCATTTATGGAGATGCATGAAACACTGCAGTGGTTACAAAAACTGCAGGGTGACTTGTTGAGGTGCATGAACGGCTGTGGTAGTTACAGAGACTGCAGAGTCATTTATTAGTGTGCATGAAAACGTATGCAGTAGTATAGAAGAAAAACGCAGGTCCATCATCGGACATATCTGGACAGCATGCAACAACCGACCTGGCAGCAGTTAGGAAAAACTGCATGATTACTTGTTGAAGTGTATGAAAGACTGCATGCTCAAGGCGCTCAACACGTTCACCCTTTGAATAAAAGAGTTTTTAGCTGTGACTTGAAAGTCTGTATTGAAGGAGATTTCCTCAGTCTGTCTGGGATATCGTTCCAGAGTTTTGGTCCAGCATACGAGAATGCTCTCTCCCCAGATCTCTTGGTGTTGTAGCGTGGCACATGGAGTAATGACTGCGCCGAAGATCTGAGATCCCTCACAGGCTTATAAGTCTTGAGGAGCTCAACCAGATACAGCGGGGCCAAACCATTGACGCACTTGAACACATGACACAGTGTTTTGAACACAATACGTTGGTGGACAGGCAGCCAGTGTAGCTCTCGAAGGATGGGTGTTATGTGAGAACGACTAGGTGGACGTTTCACTATACGTGCTGCGGTGTTCTGCACCTGTTGAAGTCTTCGGAGATATTCTTGGGTTTCACCTAGCAGAAGGCTATTGCAGTAATCAAGATTAGACATCACCAACGTCAATACAAGAGTTGTGGCCGATTTTTCAGTCAGGCATTGTCTGATACTTGAGATACGTCGGAGCTGCCAGTAGGAGGAAGAGATCGTTCTGCTTACGTGTGGCCCCATAGAAAAATGCTCATCGATCTTTACGCCAAGATATGTCACACATCTTGACGAGGGGACCTCGACTCCCGAAATGGAGATGTTGGTTTCTGGGAACAACTGAACATGTGCCTTAGAACCGATGATGATGAATTCTGTTTTGTCTTCATTTAATTTCAGACGACTTTCACCATCCATGTTTTCACATCGGTGCAACATCTCTCCATGGAAGCTTTTGCCGCAGCGAAAGAGTCTTTGTCAGGGTTCGAGGTTGTAAATAACATAGTATCATCTGCGTAAAGATGGAATGACAGATGATGACTATCAATCAGGGCACTCAGAGATACTGTGTAGATGGACTATACTAGGCAAACGGCTTGACGAAATTGACACCTTGAGGGACACTCCACGAGTGTCGCTAACCGACCTCGACTCGCAGACAGGCAGGCATGCCCGCTCCTTCCTGACAAGCAACTGCGTCTGGTGTCTATGCCAGATCAAGTATGATCTGAACACGCCATATTGAAAAGGCTGTAGATTGACTATTCCTAGAGTATCTTGTAGGTCAGTGAACGTGAGAAGAACACCATGAGATCGATGGTAATCGGCAGGCTGCTTGAGGGTAGTGTATAGAAACGAACTGCAGTGCTAGTTAGCTTCAGGGTTCATGTTGATAACAGTTACGAAATTGCTGGAAATGGCTCCTAGGTAGTTGTTGCACGGTCGGTAGGAGTTCCTGAGGAAGTAGGACAGGCCTATCAGCACTGCGAATGGTGCACCCTATCACGCGGAATTACCCGGATAGAATGGATAAGGCAGAAAGTCCGACTATGCGGTGATGTACGTGCGCCAAGATGTGTGGTGTGTGTGTGTAGGCGTTTGGTGGTGCATATGTGGATGTAGAGTCTGTGCGGCGATGCCCCGCATTCGTTGGTCGTGTCAATGTGTACGGGTGTGCATAGCACACAGTGTGGCCAGAGTAGGAGCGGATGACAGGGGGCGGAGGCAGGGATGGGAGTGGGGGGGGGTGTGAGCTCAAGGGAGAGCACGCGAAGCTGAGAGGATGAAGTGATGGGACCCAGCGAAAAGGGAAGATAGAGGGATTGGTTGATGATAGTGAGGTAGACGGTCAGTTAACAATAAAAGTTATAGGGGTTTCTGCATGCATCAGCCGTGGAGCCCTCAGACTGGAAAGTCCAGAGGAGTGCTCATGGTTGTAACTATGGATATCCATCAGCGTCGGATTTGCTCGTCCAGCCTACATGCTCATTGAAATCTGAGCCCAAGCTGTTTTGTGCGATATTGTCTATGAGACATCGGGCGTCCTCCTTTTACTCTGAATTGCTTATACAAATTCACCTATCGCATCACAGAACAATACAGATTAGACTACCATGAGATCGATACCGGAAACTGGTCAGCACGTGCGCACGCTAGAAATTGTGGACAGAAGCGAGACAGCACTATCTAATACGAGAAGACACCAACCTCCGAGCTTGCTGAATACACACACATGATAGCTGTGTCTCTACAGAGCCACACTTACAGCTTACTGTGAATCAAAATGAGATACTGTGGTCGCTACAGAGATCTCGGCACTATCCGGCCACTAATCTGAATACAGAGCCACTCCAGTTTTCTGCGCATAACATCCACAGAATGATACTGTGCCTCTACAATGAGTCCTGCACTCGCCACTACATCTATACAGAGCCACTCACGACTACCATTCTAGAATCACAATGAATAACTGGTAGTCTCTACGCAGAAGGTCTCGCACACGGACCACTATCTAATACAGGAGCCACATCACGTTCGCTCAGAAGTCACCACATGATGGAACTGTGTCTCTACAGAGTCATGCACCGCGCAACTACTACTATAGCAGAGCCACTCAGTCTGCTGAATCACAGAATGAGTACATGAGTGTCCTCTACAGAGTCTGCAACCAGCCAGCTAATCTACTATACGAGAGCCACTCAACGATGTCTGTAATCCAAATGATACTGTGTCTGCTATCAGAGACAGACGTCATCGCGAACCACGCCACTTAGATCTAACTAACACGAGGCCATTACCGTTTCTGAGACACACAAATATGATCCTGTGTCTCTGACAGCCAGAGAGAGTACTGCAGCCGCCACTCTCTTATCAGGACCACATTCGAGTTCTGAATCCACAATGATACTGGTGTCTATCTAACAGAGACAGAGCTTTACTGCACCGCCAGCTAATCTATACAGTAGCACAATGCACGGTACCTGAATCCAATCGATACTGGTGTCTCTACAGAGACATAGAGTGCTGCAACCGCCACACTATCCCTATACCAGAACGCCTTTGTCAGTTGCATGAATTTAGAATGATACTGTGACTCACGTTGAACCTGTACAGAGAGTGCGCCCAGCCTAACAACTGCCCCTAGTCACTAAAAATTCCATTCGAACATGAAAAAATTACTTTTCACTTTTGGAAGCGAGCGCAAACATGCTTAGCAACGTTGCACCAGCACAGTCTATCAAGTAGAACAGACGTATGACATGTTATTTATCCTGGCGCCGTTAACAGCCCAACATGAAACAAGAGCCCGAGCGATAGGAAATTTCGCCAAGCGCCACGTGTGTAAATCTAAGGGTCATCGCTTGAAATAAGGGTGAGTATATGGCCGTGGCGCATGAGGCCAGTATGACGGCGGTCAAGCAGAGGAAATAATGCGCTAGGTAACTTTATCCACTACATGGGTCAGTCAGGCGAGAACACAGGATTCTGCTTCGGTCCACTGCGCGTTTCGACATTGTTGTGTTTTTGCTGCGCAAGCATTACCAAGGGTCTGGTCACACATCCCTCTCTAAGACCCGTGGATCAATTAGCTCCAACCCTACAACCTTTAAAACTCCATACAACTGACATAACCCAGACATACTGCCCACCACCGATCCTACGACCGTCCCCACAACGACCGCACAACTGCTTGGCCCAAAACCCGGAGCTCCAGTAATCACTTCGGAGCATGAGGTTGGAGACTTCCGTGTCGACGGACTCGTGCAGGAACCCACCTGAGTCACTGTGGTGGATGGGCCGGCGCCCTTTGGGGGGTAACAGCACTGACATGGCAATCACGTG
>JAWQFJ010034883.1:0-7500 GCA_034096865.1 Theodoxus fluviatilis | reverse complement strand
CTTGTGTTATGCTGGAAAGAGTTATCGTTGGGCTGGAAAATATAGAGTTGCTATAGGCCTATGTCCAGGATACCTGCCCTGGAAATTGGGTCAGAAAGGTTAGTTCTTAGTAGGTGAGGATTTTACAGAGCTAGCAGAGTCGTGCTGCTTCTCCAGAGACATCCCCCCCCCCCCCCCCCCCCCCCCCCCCCCCCCCGCCCTCAAGACCTCTGTTTATCCAACCCCCCCCGCTTCCCTACCTCTGCTGTTGGCCTTACTCAAGGCCATGTAGGGAGATCCCTTGCCTGTCTGATAACATACATCGGAAGAATGGAATCTCAGTTATTTGAATAGTTCAGTAAATGAGAGAACGAGAGGCAGACGAGCAGACAAGCAGACGGAGAGTCAGATCCGGAGACAGAAGGTAGTCATATCCGAGAGAGTGATAGAGTTAGAGAGGCAGAGGCAGATAATTTTAGGCAGTGTACCATTTTGTATCTTGCTACTATGAACAAAGGAATAAGAACTTAAGAAGTGATATGAAGTCCTCTGTCCAACAATAATGAAACACCAAGCCCTCCGGAATCAAGCAGACCAACAACACGACAAAGAAGAAGAAAGCAAGGTATTTACATCTCATAGGGAGAGAGTTCGAGCTTGATTACACTTGTCTGAACAGCTCAGCCACAACTCTAACCCTAATCTTGTCACCCCCGAAATGACTGCCATTGGCATTCCAAACATTCCTTCATGTGTGATGTGTTATGCTGTGTATACAAAAGAGCAAATTGTGGTCCCTCGACTACTGAAGATGTTAAGGACAGCCAGACCTGGAAGAAAATAAGAATATTCATCAGTGGAGAGAGAGGGTAGATGGGGCTGGAGAAATGGACGCAGTCAATGTTGAGGAGCGAGGGGAATGAGAGGGGAAGAACTGTCCCAATGCGTGTGAGACACTTGACCTGGGTTACTGTTAACCGCTGTCTCTCCCTCCACCGTCTCTGTAAGACAGTATGATTTTGTGTGTCTTCACTGCAGTTTCCCCTCAGTAGTTCCTTGTCATGCCCGTGCCAGCCTTTATTGTCGACCATGCAACTCCTGTGTTTACAAACATACGAAGCAGGCTTTACTATAAAGTGGTAAGAAGGCCGGATGATCGTCTACCAGGTTTCAAGGTCAATTCAGGAAGAAAATAATATCATGCCCATTATAAATAAAATGTGCGTTTTAAACTGTACATGGCATCCTTACAAAACTGAACTCAGAAGGAACGACAGAGGAGTTATTTGAGAGCGAGAGGTGGAGAGAGAGAGAGAGAGAGAGAGAGAGAGAGAGAGAGAGAGAGAGAGAGAGAGAGAGAGAGAGAGAGAGAGAGAGAAAGAGAGAGAGATATGGCTATATTGCGATCACAGACCCCAGCTCTACAAATATCAAATGGTCTGACAAACTCGCTGCTGTTCAACCACACAGTGGCCCGGATGTGGTTGGCAACGACAAAGAAATGTCCATCGATCTGTGCCCAGTCATAGAAACAACACCCCTTTTCTTGTCCTGTTTCCCTGCAACATGGCCGCCTACAGATGGCAGCGTGAGGTGGAAGGGAGGAAGAGAGAGGGGCCATGATAAAGTGAGGTGGAGATTGACGAGGATGGAGAGAGACCTGCAGATGGCGTGAGAGGAGCTAGTGCAGTAACTGTAAGGCAAGCAGGCCATTGTCCGACACCAGCGTCTAGGACATTGGCTTCCATCACGCCATATGGCGCGTATGGGGGTGGGGATGAGGAGTCAGGTATTTGGGAGGGAAGGGGGGAGCAGGGGAGGGAGGGATGGCTACCAGCGCTTGCCACGAGTGAAAGGACTGAGTTTTTCCCCCCTTCCCGATCCCCAACCCCACCCTTCTCCTCCCGTGACCTTCCTGCACTGTCTGACTCGCAGCATTTCATTCTGATGCTCACACACCAAAGACAAAAGCTCTGCATCCGGGACAGCTTCTCCTCTGCTGTCGAAACAGCGCTCTAAAACAAGAACTCTGGGTTACCTCCCCTGCTATCGGTTGCTGCTGTTCGGATAAGACATTTTCCACGAACAGTAGTATCTTCTGCGTTTCTGCTTTGAAATGAATGAAATCTGCACGTTTTTCTCCAGCCCAAAAGTCTTACAACAACAATAACAACAACAACAACAACTCAGTCCTGAAACAAAATAGAATGTTGCATAACCATGGCATGCTGTTCTCTGTCTAAGAGTAAAGGATGGGGTCCGTGGTAACTTAATGGCGACGTCACTACAACTTCTGAAGTACAATGGGTACCATGAATATGCGATAAGAGCAACAGCTGCCGGTTGAAAATTGTTGACAAGGAGAGATACTTTTAAAATCTGATTATCAGTCGAATTTTTAAAATGGATTCATAAAATAGACAACGTTTGACAAAATATGTATATGTTCATCTGAATAAGATGATTTCAATTATTCCAATGATCAGATATCAAAGTGTACAGCAGTATGAGCATCATCCTTGTTTCGGCTGAAGATGACAACACTGACGTTACGCTACAGATATGGGGCACAGCCACGCTTTGTTTCAGACTGAGGTGATATGGCTTGACTACGGATTGTCTTTGTCTTGCAAGGACAGGAAAAGACCAATTGTGCGAAAACCAGGGACAGACAGCTTGCTCTGGTAGTTCGCCGCCTGTGTTGGTCCCCACGGTCTCGACCACACAGCGTATTGACACCTTCGTGACGATCTGCTTTGAATACCTTCCTTCTCCTTTGTTGAGTCTGATTAATTGTCCCCCCATTCGTCTCATGTCAACCGTGTCCATGTGTGAGTGTTGAGATTTATTTCTGCTAACCCAAGTCGCGTGCGTGTATTTGGGTCCTGTTACTTACATTGTCTTCTCTCTCTCTTGAAAGGTCCTCTGCTCCACACCGCCATTGCCAATATACAGCAGTGAGTCGAAGCGTTAAGTCTGTATATCCGATCCCCGCATGCAAGCCTTGGTACTAATGCCGCACTGGGCAAACCCACCGCTCATGCGTGGCTGGCCTGGGTGCGAAAACAAACGTCACAAGTCTCCCTCTAGACACGTCCAGACAGATGGTTTTATGTGATTACACGAGGGCTAACACTCGTCTTCCCCAGACGATGGCTGCCTGTTGGCTGCGGAGTCTAGCGCTCTATCCCGCCTGCCTTGGAGAGTAGCTGCATACGGCCTTTTCTTTGTACTTACAGATGAAGGGGGATTACTCTCCACAGCACCCCTGCCTTCCGGGACGCCTAGCCGGAAGTGGCAAGTGTGGACGCAATCAACGCACAGCCTGGGCTCACGCCTGGACACGTCACTTCCGGTAATTCCTGTGAAGAAATCCGAGTTGAAAGCGCTAGGGCTTGCATTCGTCTGATTCACGTCGTTCATGCCTCAAGCTGTTCAAGTCTGCATTCGTCCTTCAAACAACCAGAATCTGCAGACGTCTTTGTGCACCACAGTGTCAGCATGCACCTGTCATTTGGAAGTGTGATTCATTTGACCTTGAATAAAGACGCGAGACAATGATCAACACCGGGACTCTCTACATGTCAGTGATTGATGTCGCATACGTAAGATATATCTAGAGCTTTCAATACTAGTATAACGACACAGCCATAAGGCTGTTAGGTAGGAAGTCTAGTGCGAGCAAATGACTGCACTTTTACTCCAGACTCATGACAACGAATAGTAGTCTCCCTCTGCTAGTATGGTAAGTTAGTGCCGTGTCAAAAAGTTAGTGCCGTGTCAAAAAAGTATTTGAAGAATTTGGTTGGCTGAAACTTATGTGCCTTTTGGATTGTGATCGCTTCGCCATGACCACCCTTCCCAAGACCCCCTGCGCACACGGCCGTGGGTAGGGCTGGCCACAGAGTGCGCGTCCCAGTAGTCACTGAATCTAGCTTTCCTCATGCCTGCTCTGCAGGTCTGTCGTCCTCTTAGAGTAGTCTCCCCCTGGCACCATGAGCGCCGTGCTGCTGGTGCCGAGCTGCCAGCCCACCGTGCTCCGCCTGCGTCCCTTCTCCAGTAACAACGCCTGCCCGGAGGCAACGCGCCCAGACGGCGCCTCAGGCAGGGGATTCCCAGTCCTGGCTGTCACCCGCTCTTCGCACAGTCGCCCTCGCAATGGCTCGGCCAGTCAGGGGACGCAACCCCTGCAGCGCGTCATGTCCGAGCGGAGCCCGCGCAGACCGGAAAGAGACCTGGCGTCCAGTTACCGCCGCAGCCAGCGCGCCAGGAGCGAGTACCTAGACCGCTCGCACGCGCACGACGCCGCGCTAGAGGTCTACCGCTCCGCCCCCGACGCCTTCGAATCTGAAGACGTCACGGAGTTCAACAACGCCACGGGTTACGTTGACCTCCGAGCGAGATTCAAAGGTCACGACGACAGGCCCGGATCCGAAGACCCCTCGGACATCGTGGCGTTTTCTGACCACCTCGTCAGCGCAGTGGCCCCCTCCTCCGCTTCCAAAGCAGCTTCCCAGTCCAACCCCGTCCCCACACCCACCTCTCCCCACGGCACCAGAGCTGACGTCACCAGCTACGACGTCACCACGCACGTCACCAGCAGCGTCGCCAGCACCTCCGTGAGCACCGTCACTACCGGCACGGCCATGGCGCGCCCGGTGATCAAGTCCCCGCCCCTGAAGCACACGGACAAGCGCTACTACCTGCCCCACAACGGCATCTGGCGCGCGGTCACCTTCACCCCCGGGGAGGTGGACCTCAACCGCTTCGCCCACAAGGCGGTGGGGGAGGCCGTGTCCAGAGAGACGGCAGCCAGGGAGGCTGTGTCCAGAGAGACGGCAGCCAGGGAGGCTGTGTCCAGAGAGGACCACGAGGCCAGGAGGAGCCACCACAAGCTCAACGCCAGCCAGATCCCGCGGAGCAGCACCCCCGTGCAGGAGAACGACCCCGACAAGCTCAACATGCGCCAGGTCATCGCCTTCCTCCAGTCTCGAGGTCAAAAAATGCCCTCTCCCCAGACTCGGCAGCAGGTACTGTGATTGTGTGTGTGTGTGTGTGTGTGTGTGTGTGTGTGTGTGTTCGTGTGTGTGTGTGTGTGTGTGTGTGTGTGTGTGTGTGTGTGTGTGTGTGTGTGTGTGTGTGTGTGTGTGTGTGTGTGTGTGTGTTCGTGTGTGTGTGTGTGTGTGTGTGTATGTATGTATGTGGTGTGTGTGTGCGTGTGTGTGTGTGTGTGTGTGTGTGTGTGTGTGTGTGTGTGAGTGCGTGCATGAGCGTGTGCGTGTGCGTGTGCGTGTGCAATGTATAGCGGGCTGTACAATGTTTTGTGTGTAATGTGCCACACAATATCTGTATGAAACATGATATGCAATGTTATGTACAGTGTGTAATATTCACCTACCAAAATTGTGGCTTAAGATGTTGTACACAATGTGTATTTTGTTGTGTGCTGTACAATGTATGATGTACGGTGTTCGGTGTAATGTTGGTGCAGTGTAAAAAACAAATGTGGCGTACAGGATGCTGTTCAACTTGAGTGCGCAGTGTGCAGCGTAACGCACGCATTGTAGCTCAGAGCAAAAAGCAAAGAAACACTGCAAATACATTGAATACGTAAATACCGACGGAAATGTAATTACACTTATGTGTTCTGCACTTCATTTCTTTTCCATTGGTATGACACTTTCATCTTCAAAGTACAAAGACATTAACAAGGATATCTACCTGTGTGTTACATTTGAGTAACGTGATATCACTTGTGACCAAAAATGATGAACTAATTACGTGAAAGTCGTAACGTGACAAAGTAGTAGGTAGAAATGACGTTTCGAATAATTTGCAAATCTGATAGAAAAAAAGAGAGAGAAAAAACTTGTTGGCCCATGGGGGGATCGAACCCGCGACCTTCGCGTTATTAGCACGACGCTCTAACCAACTGAGCTAATGGGCCGCTTGCTATAGGCAATAGCGTGGTAAGGGACAGTCAAAGATACGCTTGCATGGCTTAGTAGGCCATCTGGTACGCATGTAGAGGGGTGAGGGACAGTCAAACATTCTAAGCTTGCATTGCTGAGTAGGCCACAGCAGAGCGTGTTAGATTACTGGGCAAAATGTGCAAAACTGTGTATGATTATATCTGTCCCAAGATAGCGATGGCCAAACCTGAGAACTTAGGCAGGCAGACAGGTGGGGAGTATTATAAATGTATTTGATTGTGTCTGTGCCAGGACAGCGCAACTATCTAGATTGCAGATGTCATGTAAGACGCCAGGAAAAAACCCGATGATGTACACGTGTCTCAATCCCGCGCTAAGCCGAGAGCAGATTGCTTGTAATGCACTTCTCATTTCGCGCGGTTTTCTGTTGATTGGTTGCCTATAATAGAACACTAGATCTTCAGAAGAACTGAAGCTCTTGCAAACAGTGAACTGTCGGGTCCAAGATTTCTGCGACGCCGAATTTTATCTATAGCCAATCAGCAGAGACAGCGCGGGAAAAGAACAAGTGCGCATAAAATAATGAGCTATGCGATAGTATTATCAAATACTTCTTTGGTATGGTATTGCTCAGTCGCGCGCAGCTATTTTAGACAACCAATCAGCGCCCCACTATGCAAGAGATTTAGTCGCGGTCTGATAATGTATGTTACTACAACTGACGATGCTTTCAGCAAAGCTAATCACATGGCCACCTGCCTGATTCCGCCGAACACGTTCCAGATTCGCCAGAGCCGCATCGCCAGCGTGGACATTGGTCAGCCCAGGCCGGACACAGGGGCAGGGGGCGTGGACCTGGCACTGCGGCCCTCCAAGAACACCCAGCGTCCCCCCAACGCCCCCTCCTCCACCCCCAGCCCCCGCCAGCGGGCCCGCGCCCCCCACGGCCCCCAGCCCCTCAGTGTGGTGACGTACTCGGGCATGCCCCTGCGCAGTTCCCCATCGCTGGTGCGACGTGCAGCGCGCTCTAGCGGACGTGATGACCCCGCCAGTCGCGTGATGCGCGAGGAGGTGCGCACACTGGCCCAGGAGGAAGGGTGCTCCGACAAGGCCTCCTCCGCTATGGCCTCCTCCTCCTTCAAGGCGGTGCGCCAGTTCCGTCTGCACAGGTTCCTGTCCCCGGCTCCAGGCTCTGCCGAGGTCAGTGGGCCGTCTGTCTTGGCATTCAAGTGTGACCCGCCAGTACACCCCCTGTGGGTTGGGGGTGAGAATAGACCCCCCGCGTATCCCTACGCCATTCGTAACAGGCGAATAACCAGGGGAATCGTGACGCGCTTACTCTAAACGGTTTCATTGCTCTCGTGATCAATGGCCTTACATAGTCTTCAAAGGCAGAAAGGCCGTAAAATTTCATCCATCCATCCATCCATCCATTCATCCACCCATCCATCCGTCCATCCATCCATCCATCCATCCATCCATCCATTCATCTATTCATTCCCTCTAGTGCGAGACCAGTCCTAATTCACGCACGGCGATTTTGAGCTGCATGTAGATATACGTGATGGAGGTCATTCTGGGTCAGTTA
>JAWQFJ010034882.1:0-11207 GCA_034096865.1 Theodoxus fluviatilis | reverse complement strand
GTGATGTCACACCTGGGGTGGAGGACGTACAGGTAGGTGACGTCACACCTGAGGAGGAGGACGTGGAGGTAGATGACGTCACACCTGGGGTGGAGGACGTGCAGGTAGGTGACGTCACACCTGGGGTGGAGGACGTACAGGTAGGTGACGTCACACCTGAGGTGGAGGACGTGGAGGTAGGTGACGTCACACCTGGGGTGGAGGACGTACAGGTAGGTGACGTCACACCTGGGGTGGAGGACGTGCAGGTAGGTGACGTCACACCTGGGGTGGAGGACGTGCCGGTAGGTGACGTCACACATCACTTCGACCAATAACGTGTGTCCTTGGGTCTTCTACATGTTGCTTGTGCACATAATCAAGTATTGTTTTATTTGCAAATTTCCTACTTTTGAAAGAGGTGCTAATGCAAGCCAATCGAGACCTATTAACATTAAACAAAAATTGTTTACTCTTTAAAAATTAAAGAATATATTTTATTCCATAAAACGCAACAGACCGGCATGGATAATATAACCTCATCACTATTGTCATAAGAAACATATATATTTCATGACAGCTGGAAAAACAAACAAAGAAACAGAAAACCACGTATGCACAACTTAAAATTTTTTCACCGTCAACAATGTGATGCAAATGGAGGCGTTTTACACGTCCCATTCCTCCCTGACAAGACACAGGCAGCTATGTACATCAAGGACACTGTTTTTTAAACACATTTTTCAGTAAAGAAAGATAATGAGAAAATTAGAGGGTAAGGGGGTAAGAGGCGGAGGGTAACGGGGGGGGGGGGGGGGGGAGCGGGGGGGAGGGATGGGGAATTGTTGACCTCTTTCCTGTTGCCTGCTATGTTCGTGCATCTTAAGCATATCCCACGGAGCTCCTACTTCATATGGTGTCTTGCTCAGGTCTAAGACACATACACATACACACACACACGCGCGCGCGCGCGCACACACACGCACACACACGCACATACTCACACGCATACACACACACATACACACACATACACACACGCGCGCGCGCGCACACACACACACGCACATACTCACACACATACACACACATCCACTCAAAAACGCACACACAATCAAAACAGCAAATTTTGAGAAACGGGAATCTTCCGAATATATTAAAATACACCCAAATAAAGCAAAAAGACAACAAAAAGTACTTACAGGAACTTCCCATCCCTTCAAACTTGTTTCCAAACATACGCACGTATAATAGACTGTTGATTTTAAAATAATGCGCATAGAGGCAAGAAGGTGTCAGGGGGATTGATGAAAGTACAAACGCTTTTTCTTTTGCAATCACAAAAGTCCAAGGTCCTCATCACAGATGGATGGGATCCACACACTTCCGCGCGTGCGCGCATACGCACACATAGCTAGCTCGCAGAACAATACACGCACGCACACACACACATGTTTATAGTGTATATATGCGCGAACGCACACAGACACACAAACACGCGCACACACACGAGCACGCAAGCACTTACACTCTGGCACACCTGCAAACAACCATGTTCATGTGCAGATATGAAAACACGCACCACGCAAACAAGGATAGACTCACAAGCAACAGAAGTACGCAGCACAAACGAAAAAAAAATATATGCAGAGACCAAATGGACGCAGAAGAATAAAATAATGGGAGCAAAAGATCAAATAAAGCAGTAGACAAACAGGCTCAATGCGATCGTAAATGACCGAGAACAGGGACACAAATGTACAATGTCCGCGGATGTAACAACAACGCTGTCACGTGACTGCTTTCGGTCCACAGGAAGACGTGGCTTTCTACCAGGATGTGACGTCAGGAGCTGCCATGATGGTGAAGCGTCGACGGGAGGGAGATGGCGGCTTCGCGTTGGTGAGTGCGCAGGCACAGTGGGATGGCGGAAGTGTGTGTGCAGAGTTAGAGAGTGTACAGTTAGGCACGTGGAACCAATGATATCATTATGGAGTTTTCACGCACATAGTTATAAGTATCGAACTGTTATATACTTTCCCGCCGATCTTTGGACACGTCTGTCAGTGCTCTGTCTGCGTCTGGAGACTAACCTGCGGACACACAGATCGGGTTTTCATAATCGCCCACTCCCTGCGATGTAACCAAACTTGATGCTGCCTTGTTGCAACAGCAAGTAATGACCGTTTTACAAGTACAGCAACAGAGCGTACTCACACTTTGCCCCTACTTGTCAGCTCCAGCGCATACACTGCGTGCTGTCGTGAGGACAGAGGGCAGATGCCGCGCGTTGTAGGCCTATTAGGCACGCGCCCTGGGCCGCTGTGAGCCAAACTGTGCCAGGGAGCCCTGGTGCGCTTGCGTTATGCAACGCGCCGTGCAGTTGTTGAGAATAGGGAAGACTAATAAAGTGTCACTTGAGACGAATTATTGTACAAAAATTAAAAACTGAAAGGAAGCGTTCTAATCTAATTCCTGTGTTTCGCTGTTGGACAGTTCGACTTGCTCTCCGTGGCGGATCAATCCCAGTATTCCCACATGACCTCTCACCACCCCACAGCAAGGGGTCAAGGTCGCGGAGCGGCTGAAGCGCCTCATGAGGCTCTTCCAGTGTTTAACCGTTGACTAAACTCTCTGGCTGGCAAGGAACACGTGAGAGCTCTCCATTCTGACAGGCACACGTTTCTGCTTCGTTGGAAAGGGTCGCAGCTGCTTTCTGAAGCACAAGTGTTAAATTATTAAAAATCTAAACAGGAAAAATCCCCAAGATTGATCAAGTCGTCAAAGTTGGCATGTGGTGTCGTCGAAGCCAGACGTGGCAGACAAAGCGACGCTATTTCGGGATTTGCCCACGTGGCCTTCTTTGTTGAAGATGAGTTATCTCCCCCTTTTTTAAAACCTAAATAATCGACTAATGTATAAAGTCGTGTCTATAATCAAGAATAATAACATTGAATGTGAAATAATTTTGAGGATTTATACATGCAAAGATGGCCTCAAAACCCCTCTACTTCTGATATTGAGTTGCTTTTGAAATACTGAAATTTAAAAAAATTGACCAATCAAAACAGCTCGAACTTGGCGCAGCAGATCATGGCACAACTGCTGTGAAGTGTAGGAATGCTGGGAAAGACCCGCTTCTCGCAGACAGTGGAACTGTTCAACAACTGCTCAACAACTGTTCAACAACTGCTCAACAACTGCTCAACAACTGCTCAACAACAGCTCAACAACTGCTCAACAACTGCTCAACAACTGCTCAACAAACGATCACAGGGAATTCTAGATAACTCCGTTTGCCATGCATGTTTTGAAGTCCCTTTTTGTTCTATTCCTGTTCGTGATCATGCAAGGACGACTGTGTTCTGTGAGGCAGCTAGGTAGCTACTTCCGTGGCCAGAACCAGTTCATCGTGGAGCCAGTTGTAGAGACGTCACCCAACCTGACGTCACACGTCAACCACACCGTGTCCCTCCTCAGACAGGATGTCGATCTCCACGCAGACATGCTTGACCCAGGTGACGTCACAGCAAGGCTGTGCTCATACATTATTTTCCTCCCCTCTTTCATAAACCATTTTCCAGAATTTTTGTTTCTGTCGTCTAGTGCGACTTTTTTTGGGGTGGGTGGGGTGTTGTAGTTTTCATGTTCACATTTTCCTTGTTTGTGCTGTGACTCATGCTTCCACAGATTTGGCTGTCTGTGACATAGGTGAAAAAGCGATAGTGGGGATGGGGTAGTGTAGTAATGGGGAGGTAGGAATGGAGAGAGAGAGAGAGAGAGAGAGAGAGAGAGAGAGAGAGAGAGAGAGAGAGAGAGAGAGAATATAGAGAGGGGGGGGGGGAGGGAAGGGGAGAGGGAGAGGGAGAGAGAGAGAAAAAAAGAGAGAGACAGAGAGAGAAAGAGAGAGAGGGAGAGAAAGACAGAGAGAGAGAAAGAAAGAGAGAGAGAGAGAGAGAGAGAGAGAGAGAGATGGAGGGAGAGAGGGAGCGGGAGAGAAAGACAGAGAGAGATCATTTGCCATTCCTGGTGATTGCAGGGACCGTGCCAATGGCGGAGGGCCAGAAGGGAGAGAGAGGGGATTCCCCACGTCGCGTCAAGAGACAGACACTGCAGCACGTGGTGGAAGTCCTCATGGTGGTGGACAACGCCATTTACCAAAAGTAAGTCACGTGATCCCCACCATCTACCAAAAGTAAGTCACGTGATCACCGCCATCTTCCAAAAGTAAGTCACGTGATCACTGCCATCTACCAAAAGTAAGTCACGTGATCACCACCATCTACCAAAAGTAAGTCACGTGATCACCGCCATCTACCAAAAGTAAGTCACGTAATCACCTCCATGTACCAAAAGTAAGTCACGCGATCACCGCCATCTTCCAAAAGTAAGTCACGTGATCACCGCCATCTACCTGTCAAGCTGTCCTGTCAGGCTGTCCTATCTAGCTGTCCTATCTAGCTGTCTATCTAGCTGTCCTATCTAGCTGTCCTATCTAGCTGTCCTATCTAGCTGTCTTATCTAGCTGTCCTATCTAGCTGTCCTATCTAGCTGTCCTGTCAGGCTGTCCTATCTAGCTGTCCTATCTAGCTGTCATATCTAGCTGTCCTGTCTAGCTGTCCTGTCTAGCTGTCCTGTCAGGCTGTCCTATCTAGCTGTCCTGCCAGGCTGTCCTATCTAGCTGTCCTATCTAGCTGTCCTATCTAGCTGTCCTGTCAGGCTATCCTATCTAGCTGTCGTGTCAGGCTGTCCTGTCAGGCTGTCCTGTCAGGCTGTCCTATCTAGCTGTCCTGTCAGGCTGTCCTATCTATCTGTCCTATCTAGCTGTTCTGTCTAGCTGTCCTGTCAGACTGTCCTACCTAGCTGTCCTGTCTAGCTGTCCTATCTAGCTGTCTTATCTAGCTGTCCTATCTAGCTGTCCTATCTAGCTGTCCTATCTAGCTGTCCTGTCTAGCTGTCCTATCTAGCTGCCCTGTCTAGCTGTCCTATCTAGCTGTCCTGTCAGGCTGTCCTGTCTAGCTTTCCTATCTAGCTGTCCTGTCTAGCTGTCCTGTCAGACTGTCGTATCTAGCTGTCCTGTCAGGCTGTCCTGTCAGGCTGTCCTATCTAGCTGTCCTGTCAGGCTGTCCTGTCTAGCTGCCCTGTCTAGCTGTCCTGTCTAGCTGTCCTATCTAGCTGTCCTATCGCGCTGTCCTATCTAGCTGTCCTATCTAGCTGTCCTGTCAGGCTGTCCTACCTAGCTGTCCTATCTAGCTGTCCTATCTAGCTGTCCTGTCTAGCTGCCCTGTCTAGATGTCCTATCTAGCTGCCCTGTCAGGCTGTCCTGTCAGGCTGTCCTGTCTAGTGGTCCTGTCAGGCTGTCCTATCTAGCGGTCCTGTCAGGCTGTCCTATCTAGCTGTCCTGTCAGGCTGTCCTGTCAGGCTGTCCTATCTAGCTGTCCTATCTAGCTGTCCTATCTAGCTGTCCTGTCAGGTTGTCCTATCTAGTTGTCCTGTCAGGCTGTCCTGTCAGGCTGTCCTGTCTAGCGGTCCTGTCAGGCTGTCCTATCTAGCGGTGCTGTCAGGCTGTCCTATCTAGCTGTCCTGTCAGGCTGTCCTGTCTAGCGGTCATGTCAGGCTGTCCTATCTAGCGGTCCTGTCAGGCTGTCCTATCTAGCTATCCTGTCAGGCGGTCCTGTCAGGCTTTCCTGTCAGACTGTCCTGTCAGGCTGTCCTGTCAGACTGTCCTGTCTAGCTGTTCTGTCAGGCTGTCGTATCTAGCTGTCCTGTCTAGCTGTCCTATCTAGCTGTTCTATCTAGCTGTCCTATCTAGCTGTCCTGTCAGGCTGTCCTGTCTAGCTGCCCTGTCTAGCTGCCCTGTCTAGCTGTCCTGTCAGGCTGTCGTATCTAGCTGTCCTGTCAGGCTGTCCTGTCTAGCTGTCCTGACAGGCTGTCCTGTCAGGCTGTCCTATCTAGCTGTCCTATCTAGCTGTCCTATCTAGCTGTCCTGTCAGGCTGTCCTGTCTAGCGGTCCTGTCAGGCTGTCGTATCTAGCTGTCCTGTCAGGCTGTCCTGTCTAGCTGTCCTATCTAGCTGTCTTGTCAGGCTTACCTGTCAGACTGTCCTGTCTAGCTGTCCTGTCAGGCTCTCGTATCTAGCTGTCCTGTCTAGCTGTCCTATCCAGCTGTCCTATCTAGCTGTCCTATCTAGCTGTCCTGTCAGGCTGTCCTCTCTAGCTGCCCTGTCTAGCTGCCCTGTCTAGCTGTCCTGTCAGGCTGTCGTATCTAGCTGTCCTGTCAGGCTGTCCTATCTAGCTGTCCTATCTAGCTGTCCTATCTAGCTGTCCTGTCAGGCTGTCCTGTCTAGCTGTCCTGTCTAGCTGCCCTGTCTAGCTGCCCTGTCTAGCTGTCCTGTCAGGCTGTCGTATCTAGCTGTCCTGTCAGGCTGTCCTATCTAGCTGTCCTATCTAGCTGTCCTATCTAGCTGTCCTATCTAGCTGTCCTGTCAGGCTGTCCTGTCTAGCTGTCCTGTCTAGCTGCCCTGTCTAGCTGCCCCGTCTAGCTGTCCTGTCAGGCTGTTTTATCTAGCTGTCCTGTCAGGCTGTCCTCTGGGAAGAGGCATGCAGTGTTTCCTCTGGCACGGCATCGTTTTCTAACGGGGAACTGCTTTCCGACCCAGAGGTTGCAGCACAGTAATAAAATATTTTCCAACTGCACGTCTTGTTTGAAATACATTTCTTTCCCTTTCTTATATAGAGACGTGAAACTTTGTGTTAGAAGCTAATTTGTGAGGTCAAAACTGGAGGTAACAGGACTTTCTCGCTGCCATGAGGCAGACACGGGTGCGAAGAGACCAGATTTTCTGTATCGTCACAAGATAATGAATATCCTGTAATTTGCATCCTGGTATAGGACATTCTCATTTCTGAAACGGAAATTAAGCCCGAGTTTCGTCCCTTTACTTCCGGCAGTTCCGGTAGACTGGTAACAATGGAAGCTGATGTGATGATCTCTAGATCGTGGCAAAAGGATGACATTAAAGCATGCAACAAGATTAATTAGATTAAAAATTAATCGAAAATAGTCATATTAGACTGTTTTAACGTATACTTTCTGCACAAAACCCACAGAGGATAAGTAAACGAACCTCACCGTACGTACCTAGCTGGCTAGCAGACGAACGCAATCGAACAGTAGTCACTACGCCAGCAGACGATCGAGCTAGTGTGATATAATGTTTCATGTAAAGCTCGAATGAGTAGCAGCAGATAACTGTTTAGTTTTGACTTGAATTGACTATTTCGTTTCCCTGGTCAGGTGAGGACAGAAAATTCACGATCATAGACTGATAGAGTCGATGAGTGCATGATCAACTGCCCGCATTCGGCGCATTGTAACGTGTAAGATTGTGACAAGAAAATGGAATTAACAAACAAAACAAAGTTTCATGACAACTAAATTCACCAATTATATTAATAACTGACCATATTTACACCTACAGCTAGTGCTAAAACCTTACATACAAAGCAAACAAAACATACTGCGGGAAGTGTCCCGGTCACGCATCAAAACTCAGTGCACGAGTGTCGGAGCAGATAAACAAATAAGAGAAAAGCGAAATGGTCATTTGACTTACTTTTGGCACAAAGTGATGATTCCATGACAAACTTTTGATAGATGGCATATTGGCCACATGACTTACTATGGCAGATGGTGTTGAACATGTGACATTATTTTGCTAGATGGCATTGGTCACATGACTTACAGTAAGTAGATGGCGTTCATCACGTGACTTCCTTTTCTTCAATGATGTTGATCACGCTACTTACATAAGAACAGAGTTGGTTTTTCCGCCTTTATGTGGTTATTGAATTCTTGGCCAGTTTGTACTTGTATATGAGACGTGCGTCAGACTTAAAGTCTAAGTCGTGTGCTCAGCTCAGCTAATCTTTAAGTCAGTGTGCATGGGAAGGCTTAATTTCGCTATGTCAACACTTATTCCGTTTCATGCACGCCATTTGAGCTGTGAGCTGAGGAAGTGCTTTGCTGAGGCGACTTAGAAGTTAATACAGTATGTAAATCCAGCGTTCAATGCACCCCGCTCCATTGTCATTTGACACGCACACTCTGACCGTAGTGTGATCGCCGCCCGAGCCTCCGGCACATTCCCGCCTGTCTCTGGGAAAGTTCGATCCAGGTACCGACACGCCCGTCTCCCTGTCATTACAGGTGGTACTCCGAGACGCAGGCGGCGAGTGAGGAGGAGCGGCAGGAGCTGACCAAGCGTGCGATCCGCCAGTACTACGCCTTCGTCCTCAACGGGGTCAGCAGGGACTGCTTTGCCTGAAACTAAACTGGAGGCCATATCCTGTGACGTGTCCAAATCCCTTGCCAAGCCGGGCGCTGATTGGTTGCCTAAAATAGCTGCGCGCTGCATTGCATGATACCAAAGACGTCTTTGATGTCGCTATCATATAGCCCGGATGCGCGCACTTTTTCTTTTCCCGCGTTTCTTTGCAGCGTGACTGTTGAGAAACTCGGTGCTGCGGAGATTTGGGACACAAACGCTGACAGTTTGCGAGAAAATAAGTCTCCCCCCCCCCCCCCCCCTGTAAGAATACGTCTCAGTCTGACATAGAAATAGGTCAGTATCTAAACGCAATGCGCAAAGGTACAGTGGGTCCTATTTATAGGTAACCAATCATCAGAAAACCGCGCGAAATGATTATTGTCTTGTGACCAATCAGCGCCCGGCTTCGCACGGGATATAGACGCGTGCACCCTGTTTCCTTCCCCCTGCTTGCCAAATATTTCAAATTTCGTTTTGCTTTGCTGTGTTCTTTATATTTGTTGCCAAGTACGGGAGTTCGTCTTCCATCCACAGTTTAGGACTTGTTTTCCAAGAGGTAAGTCAGTGTTGGCGCCCGAATTGGAGATGCCAGAGTTGAACTCATTCCACTTCATGGCGTTTGGTGTTGGTTTTCCTGCTTGGCTGGTAGACGTGTGTAGAGACGCTCTTGTGTGTGTGCTGCGCGGGGCCACCCCTGACTGAGCTAGTGGAGGTGACCCCCAAAGCCCAGCAGTCAGGGTTCCAGATGATGATGCAGGCATGGTGCAGCTCCGGCCGTGTGCTGTGCATGCACCTATATGCACGTGCAGCCTCGGAGACATCATGGCAGGCTTATACACGTGTGTCAGTCCTAAGCAATGCATTTTGTCAGTATTTGAGAAACTCGAGTTACCAGCGCGACAATGAGCCCGAGAGCGCAGGGTTTGGAGAAAAATAGCAAAAAACATGAGTTGCTAAAGTAGAAAAATGAACTGGTGTACCAAGGTTTGCTTCTCTGACTTGTAAATAGTCGCCTTCCTGTCGGGTGTAATGGAGGATTGCGCGATTGGATCGTGAAACAGTAAAAGGAATTAAAAAGGTTTAGCCCCCAATTTAAAAAGGAGATTCATGTGTAAATATTGTTGTTGTTTTATATGTTTATGACCGACTCTCCCAAACTGATTTGTTTGGATGCTTTGTTGAAATCGAGATACGGCCGAAATTCATCCCAGAAGGTCACTCCAGCGATGATGATGTTTAATTTCATTCAGAAAGCCAAACCATTCCTACATATACTTTGAGAATATTTCATATTTCATATCTACTCCTAAATGATTAATTTTACGTCTCTACATAAGCGATGTAATTTCAGTGACAAATATACCTTTTCTGATTGCATAATAGCCCACCTGAGCATCCCATTGCTTGTGCCTACCGACAAACATATCGGTCAAGTCTTTCGCTGTGGTTACAAGTCACGGGGTCTCATCTGAATGCGAAGATCATTTTCATTGGCCGTTGAGGATATAGGAGAAAGTTAGCTTGGGATCAAATTCATTGACGTAGCTTAGTGACGAGTAGAGAGTTGCTATGCAAAATGTAGCTCAAACTTAAAAGGCCGTTTTTAAAAATCTCTTTTTTGGTACATAATGTACTTAAATTGTCACAACTCAGCAACTGGTGCACGTATAATAGTTTTGGTCATATTTTCAATAGAACATTTAGCAAACTATGACGACATAAATATCTGAAAATCACCTAGGTCATCCGAGCGACTCATTTCGGGAGGACTGGTCACATTCTTGTGTTTCCTGTGACTTTAGAACAGTTTCTATATGGTGAATTCGACCGAAATCGTCAGCTGATGGGTCATGGTTTTGTGTAATCAACTAGCATTCAGACCTTTAAGTCTATGGCGTAACACGTCCATGAAGTTCAAACCTGTGGTCTGCCTCGCGTTGCATGAGGTGGGCGCCCCAGTACACGGACTCATTTCGCAGTAGAGGTCAGGTAAAACTGGGTCAGGGCGTACCGGGGGGCTCGCTTTGTCCAACGCGAGGCTGCTTACTTGCAGGCAAAGCTTGCTTCTCCGGTGTTTCGTCATTTAAACACCCCGTGTAATTGGTTGTACCTGTTACTTCTAGAGCTGTTTTCATCCTGCGGTTACTCAAAGTGTTATTAAGTGTATGGCCCGGACGAAACCCTCAGAGTGAGCACAAGAAAAAAGCAGAAACCGTATTGGTTTTCAAAATCATATTCTATGAATTCATGCACTGCATATTTAGAAGTTATTTGGGCCACTTCAAAAGTCCTGCTGGAGGACTTCTCAGTGCCACAGAACAAGAACACAGGCCGTCAGTCGCATTTTGAAGGATGACCGCTCTGTATCCACCCAATCCCTGACGGGAACAGTACCACCCTTGCCTGACCTCCCCCTCTGCCTTGCAGGTGGACTTGCGCTACTCGGCCATTCAGGATTCGGAGTTGAGGATTGGAATTTCCTTTGCAGGCCTCGTCATCTTTGACGTGAGTCTTCACTCAAATAAACAGCATGTCTGCCTACTTGTCTGCCTACCTGTCTGCCTACCTGTCTGCATACCTGTCTGCATACCTGTCTGCCTATCTGTCTGCTTGCCTGTCTGAATGTTTACCTGTCTGCCTGCTTGCCTACCTGCTCGCCTGCCTGCCTAGCTGCTTGTCTTACTGGTTGGTGTGTTGTTGTTTCTCTCTCTCTCTCTCTCTCTCTCTCTCTCTCTCTCTCTCTCTCTCTCTCTCTCTCTCTCTCTCTCTCTCTCTCTCTCTCTCTCTCTCTCTCTCTCTCTAGTTCTGCCATTCTAGCCTGTGCCGAATGCATGAAGAAAGACGTCCTCATCAATACTTCTTCCTTACTTGAGAAGATATCAGTATGGTACGAATGCCAC
>JAWQFJ010034880.1:0-16680 GCA_034096865.1 Theodoxus fluviatilis | reverse complement strand
TTTGGGTGCGTCGATCCGCATTTCCATCTTTAAAATGTAGGAGCTTACACGACCTGTTGATGCATTCAACATACAACTTTGACAAATTACTGCTGTTCATTGCTTACGATTCCTTTGGATAGGTCTAGTATCCCAAAATACAGCGTTTTCTGCGCGAACCGAGGACAACAATGGCGGCTGAAATCGCTGTCACTACGGCTGTGCTCATGGGTGCTGGCCCAAGTAGAAGTAGTTTTTTTTAACTACATGGTTACTTTGGAAGGAACCACCACTTTCGACTCATGCATCCCTAAGTAGTGATTTAACTTCAAAAGCTGACACTAAGTAAGGAGATACTTTCCTCTCATGCATACGGGCCTTGGGGAGTATTCCAACACGATGCTGGCTCATGGCTGCATACAAGGGTTAATTACACTACAGTGTGCAATCGCAGCCCTGTTTTACTCCTGGATGGGGGAGATGCTATGTGAGTTAAGCATTTTGCTCAAGGATGGGACTCTGGGAACCCCGCATCTTCGAACGCCGCAGCCACTAGCCGCAAGCGACTGTAAGTCTAGGGTACTGACCACTCGACCACAGAGCCCCTTCACCAGCCCACTTTCGTGCAGTGCACCTTGTAAGTAACTTTCAGCGTACAAGTCTTGGTACCGTCGAAAATGATGGAGTGTGTGGAATTTCTATCTTCAATTCCACTTAGAGGTCTTGTGTTGGGAACCTTGTGAAGTCAGAATGTGTGTGTGTGTGTGTGTGTGTGTGTGTGTGTGTGTGTGTGTGTGTGTATGTGTGTGTGTGTGTGTGTGTGTGTGTGTGTGTTTGTGTGCGTGTGTTTAATTCAAGCTTTCGGCTCTTGTTTGGGGACTGAATAGCTGATGGAGTGAATAAACTTAACTCGAAAGATGTGTTTGTCATCATGCAAAACAAAAAGGAAAAATGTCGATACTTTATTTTCGAAGATGCCAAAAAGTCAATGAACAAACACACAATATATACATCGAGAAATAAATTTACGACGGAAAAAACACAAATATAATTCACATAGAAAACTACAGTTAAATTCTTGTACACCTATTCAAAACTCATGCGGAAAAATGTGTCAAACAAAAATCTTTATGATTTCCAAGTCATCATGGGAGATATATAGTTTGGGCATGACATCAAATTTTTCACGCCTTATGCAATTACTTCGTGCACACGCACAAATAAAATTCATAAATAAAAAAGAATTTACATTTTTTAAGAACAACT
This sequence comes from Theodoxus fluviatilis, assembly GCA_034096865.1. Classification (NCBI taxonomy): domain Eukaryota; kingdom Metazoa; phylum Mollusca; class Gastropoda; order Cycloneritida; family Neritidae; genus Theodoxus; species Theodoxus fluviatilis. Next base: position 15,435 of record JAWQFJ010034880.1, on the reverse strand, counting down.
CTGTAGTTGTGTAATGTAGGCTATGCTTGTAAACATTTCACGGCAAAAAGTTTATAGTAAACGCCCCCAAAAGAAAGTTCACGGCAGTTCTACATTGCACTCTATTTACGACAGATTACATCTGAAACCGACATCAGGGATGAGGCATTAGTAACCGCCATGTAAAACATCGGCACTTTATCAAGACGAGTGAAGGGCTGTAGTTTTCACGACGTCAATGAAGTGCAGCAAGCAGATTGTAGAAAATCTTAATAGATAAAAAGTCTGCAGAAAGTTAGGATTCAACGGGCTTTTCTTTGAAGTAGAATGACGTGATTATCTGCGGCATCGAATGAGTCCAAGTTATTTTAATGAAATATTGTCTGAAGGGACATCGAACAGAGTGATTCTGAAACATTATCAAACCAGATATGATTTTTTAGACAGAAAAACGAATGGAATATAGCGTGGAACGAATTCATCATCACGTACAGATTCCATCACGTGTAAAACTATGCACATTTTTTTTCATATTCTTCGTACCATGCTTTATGATGAATAAGAGCACACCGTTCCTAGTTTATCACTGTTTCGTTTGCTGTCATTATTTTACTTGCGGTAGTGTTTAATAAATGAATCCACGTGCCTGGTGATCTATCTATTCAAACAGTTCAAATGTTAACAGTTTCAAAATTTCAACAGTTCAAGTATTTTATTTTTAAAACTTTTATTGAAAATTCACATGTCTGTTTACAAGTTTCCCCCCTTAATTTGCATCGAAAGGACATCTATGCGATTTAAACAAAATGTTGAATGACTGATAATAAAATTATAAATAAGATGTAAGTAAAACATGTGAATGGAACGTTTGCAATTCAGAATAATCAAGCGTTTGTGCATGTTGATCTTACAGTTTTTATAGACCTAATATATGCACAAGTCATTGGAATTTAAAGACGTTTCTGCAAAATCATGCATCCAACACGTGCACTACGAGAACATTACGGTTCATGTGAAGACTTAGACCAATTCCATTTTAAAAAAATCTTAACAATTGTAGCAGGTAAGCTGTTTGGGTTTCTAGCAGGTTGGTGTTAAATAAAGTTTTTGTGGTGAGAATTCTACAAACAGAGCACTATCTAACGGGAATGCTAACAAGGGTCGAGGTCAACTTTCCATAAAAGAGTAACGCTTACGTTGCCAATGGTGCAAGGAATTCCATCAAAGCGCAGCAATGCTTCTGACTTTGATTACGGCCGACAGTTTGCACTGATTTTCAGAGCGTCCTCTCCACATAAACATTTTTGTTTCTTAACATGATTATGGCTTGTTCTTTTATGGCGTGCTTTACAATACACTACAACACTTTTATCTGTGCATGCACACATCCATTCCAACATGTCTTCCTTCTTTTACGAGTCTTAAAAAATTCCTTCCTCTTGACTTAGAATGATTTTCGCTCAAGGCTTTCTTTGGTGCAAATCTGGGATTAAACACAAACACACACGCACACACGCAGAGCACATACGCGCATGCCCGTGCACACACACATACACACACACACACACACACACACAAACACACACACACACACACGCAAGCACACACACACACACACATGCACGCACAAGGAAACTCACGCACGCACGCAATAGCACTCACACACACACACACGCACGCGCAAGCGCACTTTACAGTGCTTTCTTTGGTTATATTTGTTCAGACGTGGAAAATAGCATACTTTGACGCATAGCTCGCTTTGACAAGGATGCAAACAGCACAGCTATGCTAGTTGTTTAACAACGACAATCGATAAAGTAGACCATGTACCCGTGTACCACACTTTTTTTTAGTGAGTCTGCATATGTCTGTCTAGGTAGCCTTTACGAGCATACCGCTTATAACATTTTTCACATTGAAAAGTCTTCTCCATTTTACCAGTGCAGGGTCTGGAATAGTCTGTGCAAGAAAAAGCCGAGTCCGTCTCTGTATCGAGGATGCTCGAAGTAGAGTCATCAGATGAGGGCAGAAGAGCTGTTTGCCCTAAAGATGGAGCTGTCCTACCTGTGAGGTTGGTACGAGATTCCTGGTGAGAAGCAGAGATGGGTAATGGCTGCTCAACAGACAAGCAAGAATGCACTTCTCCCACAGCTGCTAACTGTGCAATGCACAGCGCCATCAGGTGTTCCAGCTCTGCTGCCGTAAAGGGGAGGTCACTCTGGGATGGCTGTGACGTCCTGCCGGGGATTCCAGAAAAATCAGGAAAGGGCTGAAAATGGAATCGCATGCTTTGCTAGAATTTCCATGAAATACTTCAGTGGTGGCACCTTAAAAAAGTATGCAGAGTGTTGTATGTGGCGAATGAATCTGGTCAAAGCAGTATTCAAACACTGTGAAACCTCTACAGTACTTGTAGAGCGCAAACCTCCGCCAAGGCAACCACGGTGGTGGAGGTACGCATGTGATGCGACCTGTCTAATTTAAGACGTTGTTTCGCTCTACTCGTGAACGTTAGACTCTAACATTTTACAGCAGTTGAATAGACGGCAGTTCTTCCAAGGCCTGTATATTTTAGGCAGCACGTTCTGCTAGCCAAGCCTAACGCTGTAAAGTCTAGTTCATATTAGCGCCTGCAAGCGGTCTCCGAGTGTGGATCGCATACGTCGGCTTGCGGCACTCGGCGGCCTATGGCACTGCGATACAATCTATTCATAGTTCCAATACCAATATTTAACGAATTGTTATGTAGGAAAAGCCCTAACCTAACACCAATACAAAACAGAATCAGTTTTGAACTTTTACAGTACTTTTTCAGAATGACAAACGAACTAACAAAATCACCAAATGACCGAAAAATATAACCTCCTTCGCGAATGTAACTATGACAAGTAAAAATAAAATACTCTAATAAGATGTCATTTACTATGGAACTTTGCATCCATTCAAGAGTGTTTGAATCACTTTAAACCTCAAACATTGCTCCATTCTTGTTGTCATTCCTAATCTATCATGTGAGTCAAACCTACAAATACAGGCTGCGTATAACTGTAACAACGTTAATGTTTCTGATTTTCCAAGTCAAAGGAAAAATCGACTTAACTCACTCCTCTTTTACTTTGAGGGTAACCACATATTTCGTATGCACCTCCTAAAATCCCTGATGTCGAATGACGAAACGTATCGTGCCCATGTCTGCAACTTACCTGTGGAGACGGTACTTTTCCCACCATTGTATCCGTGTCAACAGGAAAGCTTGAAATCCAGGGAGTGACGCCATTCACCAAAGCGATGGCCATTCCTATCTCTGCATGCAGGGGTGCCAGCACAGACGTCGCGTGCCCTGGCAGAGAAGATACATCATCTCTGTTATCTGCATGAAGAGAACTTTCTCCTGAACATTTAGCAGCTCCCTTACTTTTGTCACTGCATGGGGATACTACAGGTGTGAGCAATCTCTCAAGGATGCTTTCTACACGCGAGAGACTATGCGATGTTCCTTCAGCGGTACCAAAGCCTGACGTAGCCCCAATCTCTGGTAAACTACACCCAGTGGTGGTGAACGTCTGCAACAGTTGTTGATGCATCGAGAATAAGTCCAGATCATTATATCCAGGAGTTAATGGAAAAGAAAAACCTTGATGCCCACTTGGTAGGTGCGAATACGAGTTGAATGAGGTGTCTGTCATGCTTTGCTGATGGTTGCTCGGAGAGTCAGGTGTCAACCCTTGCCACTCATCCAGGATTACATGATTACCTAAGGGAGTGACAGATGCATCAGGAGATTCTGAGATACCAAGAGTTATTTTGTCACTGCTAGCAGACTTGGCAGTTGGATTCTGTCCTGGAGGCAAAGGAAGTAATTCCAAATAACGGCAAGAACGCCAGTCTCCGCAGTTACTCGCTGCTGTGTCATCATCTTCAGGAAGAGGAATGCAAAGGTCAAATGAGAGTTCAACTGGGACGACCTCGTCACAGGTCCTACAAGGGCAAAGCATGTGGACGGGCATTGCTGTGATGAGAAGATGCTGGGCAATGGCTTGGAAGAAAGTGTCGTCCTTGAAGGAATGTTGTAGTCTCTGAGCCTTTCCACAAGCAGTGACCAAAATCTTTGACTTGTGTGGTTGAGATCCCTGGGTCATCCACTCCCGTGCTAACAGCCTGTCAACAAAAGATTCCATGTGAGTGACCCTCCATCATTAAAGGAGACAGAAATACTGAGCTATACGTATGGTTGTCAAATAGTGACATTTCTCTTTCCAATGTCGCAAAAAGCTCGAAATTAGGAGAATAGTTACAAAGTCATGAATTACGGAGGAGAGGTGACAGTTACGACAAATTTAAGAGGATGGCTTTACAGTTTGGGCAATATTTTTAGGCAACATAGTGCTGTCATTGTAATGGCTATTTCGAATTGAGTGTATCAGCTGACCAGCTGGAGAGCTAAGTTGCAAAAAACTCAGAAAAGATGAATTTGTGTAATACAATGGACATGTAGCACGTGGATGATCTGTTTAGAAATTATCATTCATGCTTGAAGAAGGTACTATTTCGTGACAAAATCTTCACTCTATATCGAAAGGGTAAGGTCCGAATTTTGCAGAATATGCCAAGAAAACGACTGAATTTCACAAGAACGCGACATTGTGGTATAAAAAATGGATGAAGGTTTCAAATCTATCAAAATATCAAAATCGATATATATAATCCCTTTCACTACATTTGGCCAATATCTCGAAATAATGTTAGATGACTTCAGTCTCGTGTTGTAGAACAGGGTCACATAAGTTGACATCTCGTTACAAAAATATACAATCAATCAGATCATCCGCTCACACTTGAACTCTCCTCAGCCACTCATGCTAAAAGTAATCACAATCGAAACAAAACCACGTGCATCCACCATTCCGCACATTCGATTCATAACATCTTCACAGCTATAGCATTTGTTTACTTCAGTTCTCAGTCGTGATTATTGTGACTGGGAAAAATGAGCCCCCGTCTAGTATGGGTTGACGGAGAAAACAAACATTGATTGTTCCCATGACAACTTTCACTTAGGCTTTTATTAATCGCTACTGCCAAATGCCTTGTTCAGGAGTACACTGGCACTCACCACGTTAACTAAAACACTGAGAACATTACACCAAATACAAGCTGAGAGGCTGTGGGGAAAAATAATTTGGAGTGTAGAGTTTTCGTAGCAGTGAAGGAAATTGGTAGGAAGGAGGTACGCAGTAATAAATTTCTGTACATTTTCATTTCTATTTCATATCTTTGTCATTTATATGCATATCTCCTATCGTAAACATTGTGTGTTTAAATTATACTTTATTATAAAAATTCTATCGTTCATAATTTGCTGTACATAGCAAACCATGCATTGCAATTCTCTTCTAGTAACACAATTATGTAACTTTTGTTTCAGTAGTTCTTACTTATTTGAAGCTCTATCTCAGGAAAACGTTCCTTGCGTTTGGACTATGAGGAATAGTGAATCCCGATCTTTTCATCGAGCTGAATGAGTCGAAGTCGGAAACATTCGCGGACACTGTACCTCAGTTTTGAAATCTCGGCCTTACAGTCACGTGACCCGCACGCCCGGGGAGTTATGCTAAGATCCGGCCGCGTAAATGTATCTGCGATTTGTGACAAACGTCTTGCTCGGCGGTACTGTACTCCATGCACCTTAACGGTCCGCGTGATTCGGGTGTTATCTTAAGCTAAACGACGTTTATAAATGTCCGTTCTCGCGAGAAATGCCGAGATTTAAACTGGGGTACAGTGTCCGCGAATGTTTCCGACTTCGACCATTTCAAGTGTCAAAAACAAGGGACTGCCACGGCACTAAAGTAAAAGTCTAAAACACGGTGAGGTTTTGATGGCCACGTATAATACAAAGCAAATACAAAACATTGGAAGGTAAAACAGCGCAAATTTTTGGCTAAAAAGCCTTCATCAGGAGCACAAATAAAACTTACTGGAGGGCGGACAAAAGTGGAATGAAGGCGAGTCTGTCAGCGGGTTCAGTATACATAAAAATAACTCACAGAATAAAACGAGGGCTGGCGTGTGGATCGTGCTATGAAAAATGTTCAACTCACAGCTAAGATTAAAAGGACTCCAATCCCCTTGTCACCAGGTGTAAAATAGCGTTAGTGTTTTAAGATATACATATGTTTAATAAATAGATAACTTAAAAGGTAATACATACTTACGCATAACTATAAACATTAAAAACCATATACAGTCCATTTACTTTATAGTATATATCAGCTTTAATCGAGGGTTATCGTGAATAATAATAATAAAACTCTAGATACTCTAAACTATTTCCAGCTTTAATACGATTTCAGAAGTCTAATTACCGGCACCTATATCTTTGATCAAGATTTAACACATTTGTAATAACTCCTGTACAGCGGCCCAGAGAAACAGACTTACTTGAGGTGCTCGAGAAAATGAAGGCTGGTGTACACAGCAACTTTACTCCTGGCTTCTTGCTTTGGTGGAGTCTCAGTGCTGTAAACCGCGAGACCAGACTACACGTACCGCCAGCGTGTTCCAGCTGCAAAGACAGCAGCTACAAACGCTGTATGAACTTCCCTTTGTACAGAGCGGCTGAGCTGCATTGCCAGGCTGTGAGAACTTGCACGATTTGCACTGGAACCATTGTCACCTGACATTTTTTAAGCAGACTTCAGAGCTCACGACTACGGTAGTCTGCATGACGCACACTTCTAACAATTGTATCTATCCGCCATTTTGCTCATGACATGGATTACTGTGGTCTTTGTGCTCTCAGAATGTGTTCCTAAAGCACACACACGGCTGGCCCCAAGCAGTACCATTGTGCATCATCATCATCGTCGCCGCCGCCTTTGTCGTCGTCGTCGTCGTCGTAGTCGTCGTAGTCGTCGTCTTCATAGTCGTCGTCGTCATAGTAATCGTCGTCATAGTAGTCGTCGTCATAGTAGTCGTCGTCATAGTCGTCGTCATAGTCGTAGTCGTCGTCATAGTCGTAGTCGTCCTCATAGTCGTAGTCGTCCTCATAGTCGTCGTCATAGTCGTCATAGTCGTCGTCATAGTCGTCGTAATCGTCGTCATAGTCGTCGTAGTCGTCGTCATAGTCGTCGTAGTCGCCGTGATAGTCGTCGTAATCGTCGTCATAGTCGTCATAGTCGTCGTAATCGTCGTCATAGTCCTCATAGTCGTCGTCATAGTCGTCATAGTCGTCGTCATAGTCGTCGTAATCGTCGTCATAGTCGTCGTAGTCGTCGTCATAGTCATCGTAATCATCGTCATAGTCGTCATAGTCGTCGTAATCGTCGTCATAGTCGTTGTAGTCGTCGTCGTAGTCGTCGTCATAGTCGTCGTAGTCGCCGTCATAGTCATCGTAATCGTCGTCATAGTCGTCATAGTCGTCGTAATCGTCGTCATAGTCGTTGTAGTCGTCGTCGTAATCGTCGTCATAGTCGTCGTAGTCGTCGTCATAGTCGTCGTAGTCGCCGTCATAGTCATCGTAATCGTCGTCATAGTTGTCGTCATTATCGGCGTCGTCATAGTTGTCGTCACAATCATCGTCGTCATAGTTGTCGTCATTATCCACGTCGTCATAGTCGTCGTCATTATCATCGTCGTCATAGTCACCGTCATTATCGTCGTCATCATAGTCGTCGTCATTATCATCGTCGTCATAGTCGTCGTCATTATCGTCGTCATCATAGTCGTCGTCATTAGCGTCGTCGTCATAGTCGTCGTCATTAGCGTCGTCGTCATAGTCGTCGTCATTAGCGTCGTCGTCATAGTCGCCGTCATTATCGTCGTCGTTATAGTCGTCGTCATAGTCGTCGTCATAGTCGTCGTCATTATCATCGTCGTCATAGTCGTCGTCATTATCGTCGTCATCATAGTCGTCGTCATTAGCGTCTTCGTCATAGTCGTCGTCATTAGCGTCGTCGTCGTAGTCGCCGTCATTATCGTCGGCGTTATAGTCGTCGTCATAGTCGTCGTCATTATCGTCGTCATCATCGTCATCATCGTCATCGTCATCATCATCGTCGTCGTCATCGGCGTCATCGTCATCGTCGTCGTCATCATCGTCATCGTCGTCATCGTCATCGTTATCGTTATCGTCATCGTCATCGTCGTCGTCATCGTCATCGTCGTCGTCATCGTCACCGTTGTCATCGTCATCGTCATCGTCATCGTCAGCATCGTCATCGTCGTCGTCGTTCGAATAAAGGAACACATTACAAGGGTCGAGTTCACGCTCCATTTTTTAAGGAGCGCAGATGTGTGAAGGTCGTTGTACTGGACAATAGCGGTCAAGTCATCCCGAGCGGGAACTGAACCACGGCACCTATTGCAAGACTTCTCCATTCGTCTTTGCAGAGGTCCTGCCACCAGCATCTGTTGGGAGGACGACTTTGGATCCCTGACTAACTTAAAAGATTTTCCATTTGCTGATAACCTTAACCGTGCGCAAAATCTATGGCATGTACTTTTTCTTTTTAGCTGTCACTGACAAACATGCTTCCATGAAAATGAAAGTTTTGTGCCATCCAGCGCTTCCGTCTCGGATGACAAAGAACATCATAGCAGCAGTGAGTTTGACTGAGGTAAACATGGATATTGAAGCAAAGCCAAATTAGTATCTCTGACGGTTAATGTCGATGACTGCACATCCTACTTCCTTTGTATGGTTAGGAAATTAATACCTGATGTCAGCCTATGTAATACATATGTAATACCTGATGTCAGCCTATGTAATACCTAAGTAATACATATGTAATACCGGATGTCAGCCTATGTAATACCTATGTAATACCTATGTAATACCTATGCAATACCTGATGTCAGCCTATGTAATACCCATGTAATACCTATGTAATACCTGATGTCAGCCTATGTAATACCTATGTAATACCTATGTAATACCTATGTAATACCTATGTAATACCTATGTAGTACCTGATGTCAGCCTATAAAGACACCTTCCAAAAGGAATGTCTCTGAATGAATTTTGCCGACATAGATCGTCCAACTCCAAAGAAATCGAAATATACTTTATTGGCATTCACGAGGTTGGCATATTTACCGATGAACAAAAACATCAGTTATACCCGTCAGTCTACTTGCCTGCCTGCTTGCCTACCTGGCTGCTTGCCTACCTGGCTGCTTGCCTACCTGGCTGCCTGCTTGCCTGCCTGCTAATACACTTGCTTAAGTGGAGGGGGGTTTGAGTCATGGGAGGGCAGACTGCCAGTCTGTATACACAGTGCTGCTGAAGCAAGTTCTATACACAGTGCTGCTGAAGCAAGTTCGTGTACACAGTGCTGCTGAAGCAAGTTCCTATACAGAGAGTGCTGAAGCAAGTTCCTGTCCAGTGTGAGACTTCTGCCAGGGAAGGGGAGAAAAAAAGTGCATGTCAGCCTTGAACCGAACCCACAACCTTCTGGTGAAGTGCGAGTGTTTTGACACGGAGACGGCCGTAGCTGTTAGCGTGTGAGATGCACTGTTCGCCCACAGTGTTTCATAATCTGCACGCACTGTTCGTGGAAGTGTTGTTTGAAAAGACTGATAGTCACGCCGTGTTCACGAAAGTGTTGTTTGAAAAGACTGATAGTCACGCCGTGTTCACGAAAGTGTTGTTTGAAAAGACTGATAGTCACGCCGTGTTCACGAGAGTGTTGTTGTCACGAAGTGCTGGTGTGGATTCAGTCTTACATCGTTCTGTCATCCAGTCGGGTCTCACTGCTGACCCGTCCCCACCGCAACTGATACAGAGACATCCTCACTTTCTCTCGGGTGAGTGTGTGTGTCATGTGTGTGTGTGTGTGTGTGTGTGTGTGTGTGTGTTTCTGTGTGTGTGTCTGTGTGTGTGTTTGTGTTTATTTGACCCCCATACGGGTTGGAAGGTTAAAAATGGAATTATCGCGTCTTCTTACGCGATTCGCAAGAGACAAGCAACTAGGCATACCGAGAATCGATTTGTTACTCGTGTAACTCCAATTATATTCGTGATTTAGAGTTATGCGTTGGCAAGGAAGCTTCATAGGCCGTTACATTTTATTCACTACTCATCATTATAACTATCATCGTCGTTGTCGTCGTCGTCATCGTCATTATCATCATCATTGTCGTCTTTAGCAGCAGCAGCAGCAGCAGAAGAAGAATTGTCTTTGGCATACGTTTGTACGAGCCAAAACACCTTTTGACTGAGGCGCTTCCTCTGCAGACTTTCTATTGCCTCGCTCTCTGGGAGTTTCTGGGCACTTGCACTTAACATGTTGACGCAATTCTTATATGCCTCCTGGCAATCTTTCCTACAGAAAGAACGGGGATTTTGGAATCGCACCAATATACTCTCTTGGAGAAGCAAATTACGACAGCAAGTCGGATCATAATTCTGTATTCATTCGCGAGAAAGTGTCGGGCCTGAGAGGGGCCGTTTCGTAGCATTCTAGTCCACTAGAGACTCATTCTAGTCCACTAGAGACTTCGCCTGCATTCTAGTCCACTAGAGACTTCGCCTGCATTCTAGTCCACTAGAGACTCATTCTAGTCCACTAGAGACTTCGCCTGCATTCTAGTCCACTAGAGACTCATTCTAGTCCACTAGAGACTTCGCCTGCATTCTAGTCCACTAGAGACTCATTCTAGTCCACTAGAGACTCCGCCTGCATTCTAGTCCACTAGAGACTTCGCCTGCATTCTAGTCCACTAGAGACTCCGCCTGCATTCTAGTCCACTAGAGACTCCGCCTGCATTCTCGTCCACTAGAGACTTCGCCTGCATTCTAGTCCACTAGAGACTTCGCCTGCATTCTAGTCCACTAGAGACTCCGCCTGCATTCTAGTCCACTAGAGACTTCGCCTGCATTCTAGTCCACTAGAGACTTCGCCTGCATTCTAGTCCACTAGAGACTTCGCCTGCATTCTAGTCCACTAGAGACTTCGCCTGCATTCTAGTCCACTAGAGACTTCGCCTGCATTCTAGTCCACTATAGACTTCGCCTGCATTCTAGTCCACTAGAGGCTTCGCCTGCATTCTCGTCCACTAGAGATTTCGCCTGCATTCTAGTCCACTAGAGACTTCGCCTGCATTCTAGTCCACTAGAGACTTCGCCTGCATTCTAGTCCACTAGAGACTTCGCCTGCATTCTAGTCCACTAGAGACTTCGCCTGCATTCTAGTCCACTAGAGACTTCGCCTGCATTTTAGTCCACTAGAGACTTCGCCTGCATTCTAGTCCACTAGAGACTTCGCCTGCATTCTAGTCCACTAGAGACTTCGCCTGCATTCTAGTCCACTAGAGACTTCGCCTGCCGGCGAAACCGTCTCTAGCACAGTTGACATCACGTGATGGAAGGATTTCGTCCAAAAAATTCAAGTGAGGATCACACGAGAGGCTTGTGGGATAGCCGATCTGCTCCCTGACATACGCCGTTAAAGTAGTTCTAAGACTATTTCTCACGAAACTCATAACTTACTTTTGTTGGGACAATAAGCAAGTGTTTATTCGAGAGAGAAAAAAATGTTTGTGTTGAAATGGAAACAAGTTTTGACATCTGAATGATTTCTGTAAAAAATGGAGAAAAAATAGTATCAGAACGAACTATTTTGGCGCAATGCTGTAATGCGAAGGGTCAAGTCTATTACTCATTCATTGCGAACTGTGCCAGAGTCACTACTGACTCGGGTTCACAGAATGGTTTCGTAGGTGCGAGTGTACGGTCTGTCTGGAAGGGCTTTCGCTTTGTCTTGAAGGCGATCGTTACCTCTCGTCTGGGACGACGATTGTTGGTACAAGTAAAAGATTTCCATCACTGACATTACCAATATGAATACGATATATACAAAATTATATCCCAATTCCTTCTGATATTGTCCCCTCCTCCCCCTCTCCCCTCCAACTCCCTCTTTCCCTCCTCCCTCCCTCTCACCCCTTCCTCCTTCCCCTCCTCCCCCCTTTTCCCTTCCCTCACTCCAGTCCCCCACCACCCTCTTCAAGATCTCATCTAACCTATCCCCATGAAATATGTACAAGGTTTTTTCAGGTTCTCTTTTTTATGTACTTTGCTTGTGGGCAAATTGGTCGATGCACAGTTTTTGTACTTAAGATTTATTTCGAGCCAGCCATGTGCATTTCCCTTTCTGAATTTTTATAAAGTGCCAAAACAAAAGAACGACTGCCGTTCAGACAGAACGACCGCTCACCGTCGAAACAAAGCGACATCTCAAGACAGACCAAACGCTCGCATCTACGAAACGATTCTTCTCAGGACCACATTTTCTTAAGAAGCTCTTCTGTATATGGTCAGTTTTTCTGTCATCATTTAGCTCTCCAAGTGGCTATCTTGTATGTAAGAGTTAACAGTGTCATCCCGTCTATAAGTCGGCATTTATCGGTGGAGACTTCCTAGCCGGACAATAGCTGAACTGTTCCTTTCCTCTCTTCCTCAACCCAGCGTGGCAGAACTGACCACGCATGACGTTTTAAACAAGGAGCTGGCCCAAAGCAAGGTGCACTTCCAGACATGGCGAGATCACGTTGGCACAGACAACAGCCGGGCATCACGCTTGGCCCACGTGATCATGGTTCCTCCCAGCGAGCGCTACAGTGAGGACGCAAGTGAAAGTGTGAAACAAGTTCTTGCAGACCTGACAGACTCCAGTGCTAATTTTGAGGACCTGGTGTCTTGAAAACACCCCCGGTTCCACCTAAACTTGCTCCAGCTGGCGTTGTTGCTTTGCCTCAGCAGCTCCATAAATTATCTGGGAAGAATTGAATCTTTCTTCCGGGCGCTGGATTACGAAGGTATGTCTCCACACACAGGCGCACGCTTGTTTGCGCGCACTACAAACGCATGCACACTACGAATACAAATAACACATAAATACATACATGCATGCACACTACACGGCAACAGAACACTCGCACACACACACAAACGCACACACATACGCACGTATACACGGACACACGAACACACGCACACGCACTAAACACACAAACACGTAGGCCTACGCACGCACACACACACGGACTGCGCACACACTGAACATTCACACGAACACGCATACACAAACTCACTCACTCACTCACTCACTCACTCACTCACTCACTCACTCACTCACTCACTCACTCACTCACTCACTCACTCACTCACTCACTCACTCACTCACTCACTCACTCACTCACTCACTCACTCACTCACTCACTCACTCACTCACTCACTCACTCACTCACTCTCACTCACTCACTCCACCCTACCCCACCCCCACCCCCACCCCACCCCCTCCTCCACCCCACTCAACCCCACTCCACCCCATCCCACTCCACCCCACTCCACCGCGTGTGCGCGCGGTTGAGTGTGGCAGTGCGCGCGGTTGAGTTTATGGGTGTGTGCGCGGTTGAGTTTGTGTGTGTGTGCGCACGGTTGAGTTTGTTTGTGTGCGCGCGGTTGAGTTTGTGTGTGTGCGCGCGGTTGAGTTTGTGTGAGTGCGCGCGGTTGAGTTTGTGTGTGTGCGCGCGGTTGAGTTTGTGAGTGTGCGCGCGGTTGAGTTAGTGTGTGTGCGCGCCGTTGAGAGTGTGTGTGTGCTCGCGGTTGAGTGTGTGTGTGTGCGCGCGCGGTTGAGTTTGTGTGTGTGCGCGCCTTTGAGTTTGTGTGTGTGCGGGCGGTTGAGTTAGTGTGTGTGCGCGCGGTTGAGTTAGTGTGTGTGCGCGCGGTTGAGTTTGTGTGTGCTCGCGCGGTTGAGTGTGTATGTGCGCGCGTTTGCAGGAGGAGGGGGGGATGCGAGTATATATATGCGTGTGTGTATCGTGTGTGTACACGGTTGTGTGCGCGCTCGGATGCGTGTGTGCACGCTGGTGCAGTGTGTGCGCGTATGCGCGCGCGCGCATGTGTTTGAGAGTGGATGTATTCAAACGCTTGTTTATTTCAAAAACCCTTTGGTCAGGAATCTAAGACTTCATACACTTAAAACTGTGTGGAATGCTGATCTAATTTAAGTATAAAATTGAAACTGACACAACACACGCAAAGATTACGTGTGAACCGACAGCTGTGTTCCTCTTCAGACTCTTAAATCGGAGCTGGTCAACTTCCCCGCGCATCTCGCCATGGCGGTGCTCAAGGACCATTTCCCCGCGCGAGCGATGCTATACAACTCCCACAGCGATGTCCTCTGAAGACTAGGAACAGTGGACCTGACTTTGCAGAGAAGCCGGACGGTTTCCGAGGATTCTCTCAACAGTGAGGAAGAAAAAAATCCCTTGTTGCTCATATGCAGGTCAGTTTATGATAACATGAAAAAATAGTTTATATCATCAGCATTCCATGCACCGGTGCAGATAACTCCTTTGTCCTTCATGGGGAGCATTTGTGACAAGGTTCGCGATTCTTAGTCGTGTTCTGAAAGGATGTTGAACCCAACGCACAAGCTTCTAGCGTGGTTTTCATAGAAACTGTTTCAGCTTTTTCTTTGAGCAGATCTGAGCGATGACGCAGTTGCCAACATAGTCGGTTATTTGGGAATTTACGTAAACTTGTACTTCTGTCCATTCTCGGTAATATCGGGTACAGGACATTTGGAATAAACATTCTTTTTCTTTTCTGTCAGACTGCTTGGGCGTTTAAGGACATGATTGAGAACAAAACAAGTAAAAACCTTTTCAATGCAGTCATCTTAGGAACACCGGTAAATTACATGCAGTCAGTCCGCTGTCTGCCACCTGGTGTTCTCTCGATCCTCGTCCAGAATGCCGGAAGTTGGCACTCCAGCGGAATTCGGAGTGAATGTGGTAGAGCCGCCATTGCGCAGATGGAAACTATCTTGGAAGAAGACTCCTTACGAAGACATGTCAGATAGGAAATTCTCAGACAAGTGCGAGGCGACGTTAGAGAAGTGAGGAGTGCCAAGACTTTCCAACTCATTCATGACGTAGGTTTTCCTCTTCCCTTCTGTGATCTGTACAAAGAGCTGAGGAACAGGGAGGTAAAAATAACCTGACAGCATTAATCTCTAGCAATCAACTCATCTGATAGTTCTTGCTGTAGATAAGAAACAGACATGAAATATTTTTGGCAGAAGAAGCGTCATACGTCTTTGTAAATATCCTTTAAAAATTAGTTTGTTTGTGAGATGTTTGTGTGAAAACCTATGAAATCCATGATGACATTTTAGTTTCTTGTCACATCAGACTCACATCCAAACTCTCCTTGTCATTGCTTTGCACTGCAGTACGACATCTGAATTTCAGAATGTGCTGCACACTATTTCAAGGACTGTCGTTTTATTCTATTTTTTAATGCGTATGTTAAACTTCAGTACATCTCGATTAAGGTACATTTTACAAATGTTCAAATCAACACCAGTGTGTTAAAAGAAATCGCAAAGAATTATAAAAACGTCAGAACAGTATTTCTAACAAGTATTCTGGATAGAACCCAAA
>JAWQFJ010034879.1:0-17414 GCA_034096865.1 Theodoxus fluviatilis | reverse complement strand
CCTATAATCTTTGACTATAGTGAATATAGTCTCAGCGACAGGTTGGTCACGTGATAGCCTTAATTCTTCCATAACATGCATACCACCATTCTGAACACTGTCTCAGCCACGCTGAATGGCATACCACATCGTTGAGAGTATTCCTCCGCTTGTGATACACTCGATACTGGCAGCCATTTTTCCGTCAATTCATTTTCTAAAGATCGATTTCCCATGAATGTAAAACTTGTATGCGGTAAAATTCGAATCACAAGAGTGTAATATTGTGAACTCTACTAATTATAAGGACTTTGAATACAACAGCAACAATTATACTTCATTGTGCGAGTAAGGCAACCAATCCCGTCTGCATAATGATAATCTTTTGGACCGATAGTACGATACGCCCAGAAACCCGCTGAGTGCTTTTACTGATGAGGAATCATAAATTTAATGTATGCTTAGAAGGATTAAACTTAGAAAAACTGCTTCTGAGCTCTCCGATGATATCAAACTTCAGAATCGGACGGATTCCTACAGAAGAAACTTCCACTCGATCAATGTTCAACACAGACAACAGTGAGTAAAATCTTCCTTCTAGATCAGTCGATACACGAATGATGGAAGTGTGGACTCAAGCAGCTCGTCAAACAGTGTGAAGGCAGTTAGACCACAGGTTCCGGCCAGAAAGCATTTACTTGCGAGAGTATAACCATAGATTCACGAAACCAGCCCGGAGCCACAGGAATCCTTTTCGCTGCGTTTATACTACATGTAGTTTCAAAGATTGCGTGTATACACAATCGCACACGTGCTGAAGGCAGTTTGCAACCTTATAGACGACGTTCGCGCTAAAAGTAGTTCTCAAATGATTTCCTGAAAATCTCATAGATTAGTTTTATTAGAACACCAAATTTGTGTTTATCTATCGGGATAAATAATTGGAGTGAAATAGAATCGTCTCTTTTTACTCTCAATGGTCTTTCGATCATGTTGAATTTGATTGGTAAAATCATTGGAATGTGGAGCCGAAGTCACGTGACCAACCTGTGCTCAGAATGCCCAATCCTTTGCAGTTTGAACTTTATCTGCATCCCTTTGTGGACACAGCATAACCACATCCATGTATCTCTCAACAAAACGATACATCATCAGATAAGGTTACTAGTCTCTGATGGAAACGTTGCTGCAATATATCAAGATGTAAAAAAAAAATTCCTCCATTTCTTTGGTTTAATTCAGGAAGAGAGCAAGCACATGAAGCCAGGGAATCTTCTACCGTAGCATACGGACAACTATGAAGACTACTTCAGCTAGTCGTAGTGCACTACTTGATGGAATCTCCATATTCTGTAATCAAATGCCTCTGTAACTAGGTACCGGCACAGCCCCGCTTTGCCTGACAATTAGCAGTAAACAAGCCGATACCCATGGTTGTTTTACCTCTTCAAATTCAACATTGCAAGCACTCACTGTTAAAAAAAAACAAACATGTGAAAGATAAAAGATCCACTAATTTGCTTGTGTTATTTAATTGTGTGTGAGATGTGAATGAATGGCCTTAAAAAATATCAAAGTGGTGCGAAAATCGCGAATTTACTGCAGCGGTTCAGCTTCAGCCACTGACAAATTTCGCACGTCTTTCATTCAAATCGAGGTCGCAACCTCCCCTTACACACTACATGGCTAAAAAGAGCACCAGCGTGTTGTGCAGGTTCACAGCTTTCCATTGGTGGGTAGGAATATTTTTTTTTGGTATCACTTTAAAAATTGTGAACTTATTTTTTAGCAAGTTGCGTAATTTGGAACCACTATTTCTACCCACCATTAGAAAGATATTTTCTTCCCCTTTTGAATGGTATGCACATGAACGCCGTGCGACCCATAGTGGATCTGCGGGGGCAAATGAAACGAAGACTTGTGCCAGTTTGTCATGCCCCAGTGCAAGCTCCTGCTGCTGCTGCTGCTGACCTCAGTGACCCTGATGGTGGTACTGTCACAGACAGACAATTCAGCACAACTGTCAGATCACGATGACTCCATCAAGTTTGTGGCGGTCAAATTTCAGAACCCTCAAGAAATGGTTGCTGTTTATTTTGATCAGGACTTTTACATTGGAGAAATCGTGGAGGTCCATGATGACAAAACATCAACGGTAAATTTCATGGAGAAAACGTACATTCCTGTGAAAGGATGCTTGGTGTGCAGATGGCCGTTGCGTCCGGACACATGCAAGGTGTCTGCTGAATCTGTCTTTGCAGGAGATCTGCAGCTGACTCCCATCTTCTTCCTCACGCCAAGCCTTTCTGGTTATGAAGCCAAAGAACTTGCAGAGTCTGTACTGCTCATTCAAGCAACATGCGCAACATTCTGAGTGAATGAAGTCCACTTTTGGGGAAGACGGACACAAGAACAAATGCAATATGTTACAACACTCGCAAAATATGGGATAAATGGCCAAATGAAGTAATATTTTCAAGGGATTTTTGTCTACAACTTACTTTACAGTGATTATGAATGTTGTATGAACCCATTGTTGATGATATTGATAGCAGTATTCTAGCTATATTTATATGAACCCATTGTTGATGATATTGATAGCAGTATTTTAGCTATATTTGTATGAAGCCATTGTTGATGATATTGATAGCAGTATTCTAGCTATATTTGTATGAATCAGACTCGGAGTTGAACTGCTTTCACATAGACGGTCAGTGCTGTCAAAACAGTCAATATTGATAATTTTTCCTTTATTGCTGTCATTAGTGTCAAGTCTAAGTTGAATCCATTCGCATGTTTAAATTTAAACAGCTAATTTCTGCAAATGGGGAGTAAGTAACTCACTGAATTGAAAGAATCAGATTTCTCACCAAACAGTTGCAGATTTATCAAATTCAGCCTGAGTACCTGTGAATAACATTTAATTTATGAAATAATATTTATGTTGTGGCTGTGAGTATATGAATGTTTCTTTTTGTCCCTTGTTTTGACAATTTCTTAAATTTGTTAATGAATTATTTGGAGACAAAATGGCGGACAGGTCGTTTGTCCGTATCGATAAATTCATATTTTGAAGAGAAATCTGATTTTTTTCTCTAAAGGAGATAGAGATATGAATTCGTCTTTATTTCAAACAGATTGTTATTCTAAAGTTCTCCTGCAAATATGAAGCAAATCGATGGAAAAACAAAAAAGTTATAGCCATTTAACTTTTGAATACCGCAATCTTTTCACCAAAATCGTTAGGTTTTTTTTTGCACTCCTATGAGAAATGCTAAATGAATTGTTATGAATGTATTTGCTATTGAAAAACATTATTGTTTTACATCTTTCCTACACATTTGAAGTGAATTGGTTTATAATCAAAACAGTTATGACTATTTTAGTGTTAGTGTCCGCATTGGACATTTTCGATGTTTTGTCAACTTTGCAGGCATTTGACTTGAAAATGAGATCATGGTCACTCCCAAAAAATATTTCCCTGTTATATGTATGTATAGGACATATGGAAACTAGCAAAGTATGCCTCCTCATCATCAAATGATATGTGAGGCACATCTGCCAATTTGACACTTTTACGATTGCTGTTTTCATCATTTTTGGACAGATGCTGTAAAAGTATAATTTCAGTGAGCCATCTGGTATGATGAATTTTGTGTACAACTTTTAGATGTAGAAGATACAAGATACAAGATACAAGATACAAGATACTTTATTGTCCTCATTGTACAAGGAAATTCGTTTTGTCGGTGGCAAAAACATAATACATACATACAAAAACAGAAACGTACAAGAAGTTCAACATTAATTAACTCAATCACATCGCTCAAGTTATGGAGTCCACACACTAATCATAGGCCATAGTTATTGTGATCCTAAAAAATGAAGAATGTAAGTCACGTGGTTCTGTAAACTTTTGTGCCTAAACATGACCCATTTGAAGGAATTTACGTCCTTGCGATAAGACCTGAATTTCAATATGCCATAACTTTTAAACTAATAAACCGAATTTAATAGTTTTTGTATGTTATGTTTCTATTTGAAAGTTCTTTCAAATCATACAAAATTCAAATGCAAGCCCACAATTTTTTATTTTAAGTCCCGGTACCTACTGTAACACTGTTGAAGTGCTTGATTTAATAATGATGTTTCTGGTTTAATCCAGGACCATCATTGAGGATAATGTAATCACCTATTGGGCGTCTTTCTCGTTGCTGAACAGGCATTTCAATTTAATACTGATATTGAAATTAATCCAAGGTCTATCCTCGGTGAAAATATAATTTCAAGATAAACATTTACAAATTTATAGCACACGTATGATACAAAATCAATGTGTTCAAGTCATCCAGAGGACTTGCTGCTGCTGCTGTTGTTGTTGTTGTTGTTGTTGTTAGTATAATGTTATAAATGTTCTTGGGCACCTCCTGTTGGAGGTCCAGCCCTTTGAAATGCTCAGAAATCAGTTGAGTGGTCACGTCGTCCAGCAGCTTTGGGGGAAAGGAGAGACGAGTCAGGCAAAGGAGTTCTGGCGAAATTTCCCCTACCTTCTCCTGTGGCTGCTACGTCCATTCTTCAGTTCATGCTTCTTCTTGCTCTTTCTCTTCTTTGGCTTCTTCACTGGCTTCTTCTTGTTGCATTTCTTCTTCGGGGACGGCGAGGTGGTGGTAGGATCTTCTATTTCGTCGACTAGAACAGCGCCTGGGTTATCCGTGTCGGAACACCAAGGGATCTCGACATCTTCAGCTTTCACAGCATCAGCAGGGGATTCCCCAGGAGTGCCATGGTCGATCGGTGATGCAGTTGGAGCAGCATCAGCAGGGGATTCCCCAGGAGTGCCATGGTCGATCGGTGATGCAGTTGGAGCAGCATCATCAGGGGATTCCCCAGGAGTGCCATGGTCGATCGGTGATGTCCAGTTGGAGCAGCATCATCAGGGGATTCCCCAGGAGTGCCATGGTCGATCGGTGATGCAGTTGGAGCAGCATCAGCAGGGGATTCCCCAGGAGTGCCATGGTCGATCGGTGATGCAGCTGGAGCAGCATCAGCAGGGGATACCCCAGGAGTGCCATGGTCGATCGGTGATGCAGTTGGAGCAGCATCAGCAGGGGATACCCCAGGAGTGCCATGGTCGATCGGTGATGCAGTTGGAGCAGGATCAGCAGGGGATTCCCCAGGAGTGCCATGGTCGATCGGTGATGCAGTTGGAGCAGGATCAGCAGGGGATTCCCCAGGAGTGCCATGGTCGAGCGGTGATGCAGTTGGAGCATGCTTCTTCTTGCTATTTCTCTTCTTTGACTTCTTCACTGGCTTCTTCTTGCATTTCTTCTTCGGGGACCGCGAGGTGGTGGTAGGATCTTCCGTTTCGTCGACTAGAACAGCGCCTGGGTTATCCGTGTCGGAACACCAAGGGATCTCGACATCTTCGGCTTTCACAGCATCAGCAGGGGATTCCCCGGGAGTGCCATGGTCGATCGGTGATGCAGTTGGAGCAGCATCAGCAGGGGATTCCCCAGGAGTGCCATGGTCGATCGGTGATGCAGTTGGAGCAGCATCAGCAGGGGATACCCCAGGAGTGCCATGGTCGATCGGTGATGCAGCTGGAGCAGCATCAGCAGGGGATACCCCAGGAGTGCCATGGTCGATCGGTGATGCAGTTGCAGCAGTATCAGCAGGGGAAATACCAGGAGAGCCATGGTCGATCGGTGATGCAGTTGGAGCAGCATCAGCAGGGGAAATACCAGGAGAGCCATGGTCGATCGGTGATGCAGTTGGAGCAGGATCGGCAGGGGATTCCCCAGGAGTGCCATGGTCGATCGGTGATGCAGTTGGAGCAGCATCAGCAGGGGATACCCCAGGAGTGCCATGGTCGATCGGTGATGCAGTTGGAGCAGGATCAGCAGGGGATTCCCCAGGAGTGCCATGGTCGATCGGGGATGCAGTTGGAGCAGCATCAGCAGGGGATACCCCAGGAGTGCCATGGTCGATCGGTGATGCAGTTGGAGCAGGATCAGCAGGGGATTCCCCAGGAGTGCCATGGTCGATCGGTGATGCAGTTGGAGCAGGATCAGCAGGGGATTCCCCAGGAGTGCCATGGTCGATCGGTGATGCAGTTGGAGCAGCATCAGCAGGGGATTCCCCAGGAGTGCCCTGGTCGATCGGTGATGCAGTTGGAGCAGCATCAGCAGGGGATTTACCAGGAGTGCCATGGTCGATCGGTGATGCAGTTGGAGCAGTATCAGCAGGGGATTTACCAGGAGTGCCATGGTCGATCGGTGATGCAGTTGGAGCAGCATCAGCAGGGGATTCCCCAGGAGAGCCATGGTCGATCGGTGATGCAGTTGGAGCAGCATCATCAGGGGATTCCCCAGGAGTGCCATGGTCGATCCGTGATGCAGTTGTAACAGGATCAGAAGGGGATTCCCCAGGAGTGCCATGGTCGATCGGTGATGCAGTTGGAGCATGCTTCTTCTTGCTCTTTCTCTTCTTTGGCTTCTTCACTGGCTTCTTCTTGTTGCATTTCTTCTTCGGGGACCGCGAGGTGGTGGTAGGATCTTCCGTTTCGTCGACTAGAACAGCGCCTGGGTTATCCGTGTCGGAACACCAAGGGATCTCGACATCTTCAGCTTTCACAGCATCAACAGGGGATTCCCCAGGAGTGCCATGGTCGATCGGTGATGCAGTTGGAGCAGCATCAGCAGGGGATTCCCCAGGAGTGCCATGGTCGATCGGTGATGCAGTTGGAGCAGCATCAGCAGGGGATTCCCCAGGAGTGCCATGGTCGATCGGTGATGCAGTTGGAGCAGCATCAGCAGGGGATTCCCCAGGAGTGCCATGGTCGATCGGTGATGCAGTTGGAGCAGCATCAGCAGGGGATTCCCCAGGAGTGCCATGGTCGATCGGTGATGCAGTTGGAGCAGCATCAGCAGGGGAAATACCAGGAGAGCCATGGTCGATCGGTGATGCAGTTGGAGCAGGATCGGCAGGGGATTCCCCAGGAGTGCCATGGTCGATCGGTGATGCAGTTGGAGCAGGATCAGCAGGGGATTCCCCAGGAGTGCCATGGTCGAGCGGTGATGCAGTTGGAGCATGCTTCTTCTTGCTCTTTCTCTTCTTTGACTTCTTCACTGGCTTCTTCTTCTTGCATTTCTTCTTCGGGGACCGCGAGGTGGTGGTAGGATCTTCCGTTTCGTCGACTAGAACAGCGCCTGGGTTATCCGTGTCGGAACACCAAGGGATCTCGACATCTTCAGCTTTCACACCATCAGCAGGGGATTCCCCGGGAGTGCCATGGTCGATCGGTGATGCAGTTGGAGCAGCATCAGCAGGGGATTCCCCAGGAGTGCCATGGTCGATCGGTGATGCAGTTGGAGCAGCAGCATCAGGGGATTCCCCAGGAGTGCCCTGGTCGATCGGTGATGCAGTTGGAGCAGTATCAGCAGGGGATTTACCAGGAGTGCCATGGTCGATCGGTGATGCAGTTGGAGCAGTATCAGCAGGGGATTTACCAGGAGTGCCATGGTCGATCGGTGATGCAGTTGGGGCAGCATCAGCAGGGGATTCCCCAGGAGAGCCATGGTCGATCGGTGATGCAGTTGGAGCAGCATCATCAGGGGATTCCCCAGGAGTGCCATGGTCGATCCGTGATGCAGTTGTAACAGGATCAGAAGGGGGTTCCCCAGGAGTGCCATGGTCGATCGGGGATGCAGTTGGAGCAGCATCAGCAGGGGATTCCCCAGGAGTGCCATGGTCGATCGGTGATGCAGTTGGAGCAGCATCAGCAGGGGATACCCCAGGAGTGCCATGGTCGATCGGGGATGCAGTTGGAGCAGCATCAGCAGGGGATACCCCAGGAGTGCCATGGTCGATCGGTGATGCAGTTGGAGCAGCATCAGCAGGGGATTCCCCAGGAGTGCCATGGTCGATCGGTGATGCAGTTGGAGCAGGATCGGCAGGGGATTCCCCAGGAGTGCCATGGTTGATCGGTGATGCAGTTGGAGCAGCATCAGCAGGGGATTCCCCAGGAGTGCCATGGTCGATCGGTGATGCAGTTGGAGCAGGATCAGCAGGGGATTCCCCAGGAGTGCCATGGTCGATCGGTGATGCAGTTGGAGCAGCATCAGCAGGGGATACCCCAGGAGTGCCATGGTCGATCGGGGATGCAGTTGGAGCAGCATCATCAGGGGATTCCCCAGGAGTGCCATGGTCGATCGGTGATGCAGTTGGAGCAGCATCATCAGGGGATTCCCCAGGAGTGCCATGGTCGATCGGTGATGCAGTTGGAGCATGCTTCTTCTTGCTCTTTCTCTTCTTTGACTTCTTCACTGGCTTCTTCTTCTTGCATTTCTTCTTCGGGGACCGCGAGGTGGTGGTAGGATCTTCCGTTTCGTCGACTAGAACAGCGCCTGGGTTATCCGTGTCGGGACACCAAGGGATCTCGACATCTTCAGGTTTCACATCAACAACATGGGATTCCCCAGGAGTGCCATGGTCGATCGGTGAGGCAGTTGGAGCAGCATCAGCAGGGGATTCCCCAGGAGTGCCATGGTCGATCGGTGATGCAGTTGGAGGAGCATCATCAGGGGACTCCCCAGGAGTGCCATGGTCGATCGGTGATGCAGTTGGAGCAGCATCAGCAGGGGATTCCCCAGGAGTGCCATGGTCGATCGGGGATGCAGTTGGAGCAGGATCAGCAGGGGATTCCCCAGGAGTGCCATGGTCGATCGGTGATGCAGTTGGAGCAGCATCAGCAGGGGATACCCCAGGAGTGCCATGGTCGATCGGTGATGCAGTTGGAGCAGCATCAGCAGGGGATTCCCCAGGAGTGCCATGGTCGATCGGGGATGCAGTTGGAGCAGGATCAGCAGGGGATTCCCCAGGAGTGCCATGGTCGATCGGTGATGCAGTTGGAGCAGCATCAGCAGGGAATTCCCCAGGAGTGCCATGGTCGATCGGTGATGCAGTTGGAGCATGCTTCTTCTTGCTCTTTCTCTTCTTTGGCTTCTTCACTGGCTTCTTCTTGTTGCATTTCTTCTTCGGAGACCGCGAGGTGGTGGTAGGATCTTCCGTTTTGTCGACTAGAACAGCGCCTGGGTTATCCGTGTCGGAACACCAAGGGATCTCGACATCTTCAGCTTTCACAGGATCAGCAGGGGATTCCCCAGGAGTGCCATGGTCGATCGGTGATGCAGTTGGAGCAGAATCAGCAGGGGATTCCCCAGCAATGCCATGGTCGATCGGTGATGCAGTTGGAGCAGGATCAGCAGGGGATTCCCCAGGAGTGCCATGGTCGATCGGTAATGCAGTTGGAGCAGCATCAGCAGGGGATTCCCCAGGAGTGCCATGGTCGATCGGTGATGCAGTTGGAGCAGCATCAGCAGGGGATTCCCCAGGAGTGCCATGGTCGATCGGTGATGCAGTTGGAGCAGGATCAGCAGGGGATTCCCCAGGAGTGCCATGGTCGATCCGTGATGCAGTTGGAGCAGCATCAGCAGGGGATACCCCAGGAGTGCCATGGTCGATCGGGGATGCAGTTGGAGCAGCATCAGCAGGGGATTCCCCAGGAGTGCCATGGTCGATCGGGGATACAGTTGGAGCAGGATCAGCAGGGGATTCCCCAGGAGTGCCATGGTCGATCCGTGATGCAGTTGGAGCAGCATCAGCAGGGGATATCCCAGGAGTGCCATGGTCGATCGGGGATGCAGTTGGAGCAGCATCACCAGGGGATTCCCCAGGAGTGCCATGGTCGATCGGTGATGCAGTTGGAGCATCATCAGCAGGGGATTCCCTAGGAGTGCCATGGTCGATCGGTGATGCAGTTGGAGCAGCATCAGCAGGGGATTCCCCAGGAGTGCTATGGTTGATCGGTGATGCAGTTGGAGCAGCATCAGCAGGGGATTCCCCAGGAGTGCCATGGTCGATCGGGGATGCAGTTGGAGCAGCATCAGCAGGGGATTCTCCAGGAGTGCCATGGTCGATCGGGGATGCAGTTGGAGCAGCATCAGCAGGGAATTTACCAGGAGAGCCATGGTCGAGCGGTGATGCAGTTGGAGCATGCTTCTTCTTGCTCTTTCTCTTCTTTGGCTTTTTCACTGGCTTCTTCTTCTTGCATTTCTTCTTCGGGGACCGCGAGGTGGTGGTAGGATCTTCCGTTTCGTCGACTAGAACAGCGCCTGGGTTATCCGTGTCGGAACACCAAGGGATCTCGACATCTTCAGCTTTCACAGCATCAGCAGGGGTTTCGCCAGGAGTGCCATGGTCGATCGGTGATGCAGTTGGAGCAGCATCAGCGGGGGATTCCCCAGGAGTGCCATGGTCGATCGGTGATGCAGTTGGGGCAGCATCAGCAGGGGATTCCCCAGGAGTGCCATGGTCGATCGGTGATGCAGTTGGAGCAGCATCAGCAGGGGATTCCCCAATAGTGCCCTGGTCGATCGGTGATGCAGTTGGAGCAGGATCAGCAGGGAATTCCCCAGGGGAGCCATGGTCGATCGGTGATGCAATTGGAGGAGCATCATCAGGGGATTCCCCAGGAGTGACATGGTCGATCGGGGATGCAGTTGGAGCAGCATCAGCAGGGGATTCCCCAGGAGAGCCATGGTCGATCGGGGATGCAGTTGGAGCAGCATCAGCAGGGGATTCCCCAATAGTGCCATGGTCGATCGGTGATGCAGTTGGAGCAGCATCAGCAGGGGATTTCCCAGGAGTGCCATGGTCGATCGGTGATGCAGTTGGAGCAGGATCAGCAGGGGATTCCCCAATAGTGCCATGGTCGATCGGTGATGCAGTTGGAGCAGCATCAGCAGGGGATTCCCCAATAGTGCCATGGTCGATCGGGGATGCAGTTGGAGCAGGATCTGCAGGGGTTTCCCCAGGAGTGCCATGGTCGATCGGTGATGCAGCTGGAGCAGCATCAGCAGGGGATTCCCCAGGAGTGCCATGGCTGATCGGTGATGCAAATAGAGCAGGATCAGGGTCTATTGGCAGTTCTCCTTGGTCAGCAGACTCATCGGCTTCCTTTGACTCCATCTCTTCCTTGGAATTATCCTCTTTCTCTGCCTCCTTGGCTTTCTCCTGCAGCTTTTCTTTGAGCTTCAGTTCTACTTCGGAGTTGAACAATCCCATGAAGCGTTTGAAAACTTTCCCTCTCTCCTCGGCTCCGTCATCGTCGGCTAGAGTCTCCACCTCCTTGGCCTTATCGTCCTGTTTATCGTCGTCCTTATCATCGGTGCCTTGATTCAGCTGGTTCTGAAGGCCCTGCTGCTGCTGGAGGCCTTGGTAGCGCTGCAGGAACGCCGCCCAGAAGGTCTCGGTTGACTCCTTGGAAGCGCTGTCTTTGTCGTCGCCAACGCTGTGGACGTCCCCGTCCTGCTGTCCCTGCTGGTTGAGGAAGCTCGCTGGGAGGGCGAAGTTGAGCTGCTTCTTGCCCTTACCTCGGCCGCCATCTGCGTCTCCTAAGCCCCAGAAATCGCCGAGGTCAGAGAGGTCGCCAAGGTCGGTCAAAGTGAAGGTCAAGGTCGAAAGAATCAGGGGAGCCAACACGATGATGTGCATTTCGAAACTGATGATGCGCCGTCAGCTCCTGGAGGAAATTAAAGTAGGGGTTTTTAATTTATTCTTCATGTTTATAGAGAAACGCGTACGCGCGTGCTCGTGTACACACACACACACACACACACACACACACACACACACACACACACACACACACACAGAGGGAGGAAGGGAATGTCTCTCTCTCTCTCTCTCTCTCTCTCTCTCTCTCTCACACACACACACACACACACACACACACACACACACACACACACACACACACACACACAAACACAACCACACACACACACACACACACACACACACACACACAAACACACACACACAAACACACAAAACACACACACACCGCGATTTCCCCCAAAAGTTATTGCAGACAGTTTGAGATTATATACGAGTACATATTTTCCGTTTTGTCAATGGGAAATTAGACCGAGTCAGATATTTACTTCCTGCCAAGCGCCACGAACAAAACATTGGCAGTTACATAACGCCGCTGCGATGCATACGGTCCGGAACCTGCTTCCCTGCACCAAAGATTATAGGTTACACAAAGATAGCTCATGCCGAGCTTTTGCTATATAAAGTTTCAAGACGCTCGGAAACGCAGCGCACCGAGCGGGAACGAATATGGGTGAATCAAGGTAAGTAATCACACCGCTTAGAGACATGTAAAAACTGCTTGTTGTTGACGCGTTTCTGATGCGTTCCGATCATGTTTGGGAATAAATTTACGGTTTAATGTGTAATAAAATTATTTGCTGCAATAATGGGGGTGTTTTGGCTTTGTTTTTTGTAGCAGGCGTTGTGAAATTGAAATATTTGGTTCATCGAAATGGTTGGTTCTGCGCATGTCCGTGAGCCTATAGTCCGTTTAAACATTGCTCTGTCAGTGGAGACGCTACTGACTTCGCACGCCCGGGGAGTTATGCAAAAAAATCGGCCGCGTTAAAGCATGCATAAATATTAATTAGATTAAAAACTAATCGAAAATAGTCATATTAGACTGTTTTAACGTATACTTTCTGCACAAAACCCACAGAAGATAAGTAAGCAAGCCTCACCGTATGTACCTAGCTGGCTAGCAGACGAACGCAATCGAACGGTAGGGATAAAGTCTGTAGGACGTCCAGTAAACCTGGAGGGATAAAAAATCCTTCTTTCTCCTTCAACAATGTCCAATCTCCTCGAAATTACGTCACGTTATTCGACATCTAATGATCACGTCACAAATGCCAAAACTTCCCTTGAGTCGGGGACAGAGTTCCGTCCCTTGCATTCTTTGCAACACCAAAACGTAAAAAAGTCACTTTCTTTTCAAATCTCGATTCTGAAAATTTGATACATTCAATCGAACCTAACTTCCAGTAAGTGTGCAAAATGTCAAGGAAATCCGTCCAGTAGTTTTTGAGATATCAGCCGTTAAGTCGGGACTGACAGACACACACAGACACACACACAGACAGACAGACAGATAAAAACCGCTGGCGCTGAACCTCCAGGTTTTGGCATTAAAAAGCAAAACAATAAAGCTGTGAGGACGACCTCCAGTAAACCTAGAGGGATAAAAAATGGAATACAGGACGTTTCGTACCCTGGTTGTTGTGTACCTCATTTAGTCGATTCGTACCTTTTCTACCCTAACCCTAACCCTAACTCTAACGATAACGCCGTTAGGGTAAGAGTTAGGGTTAGGGTACGAAACGACTAGATACGAAACGTCCAGGGTACGAAACGACCTGCATCGTAAAAAATCCTTCTTTCTCCTTCACCAATAAATAAGAAAAAAACACACGACTAACACTAAAACCAAAGACTTTCGGGCACACGCCCCTCTTTAGTGAACGATGTAGAAACACAAAATTGATGTAATACGTGACCTTCACCAATGTACAATCTCCTCGAAATTACGTCACGTTATTCCACGTCAAATGATCAGTCACACATTTTGCATTGGACTCTGTTGTGGCAACACCAAAACGTAAAATAGTCAATTTCTTTTCAAACCTCGAATCTAAAAATTTGATACATTCAATCGGACCTAACTTTCAGTAAGTGTGGAAAATGTCAAGGAAATCCGTCCAGTAGTTTTTGAGGAATCAGCCGTTAAGTCGGGACTGACAGATACACAGACAGACAGACAGATAAAAACCGCTGGCGCTGAACCTCCAGGTTTTGGCATTAAAAAAAAATCGGGTTCGAACCCGCAACCTCTCGAGAAAAGAGGGGGGGGGGGGGGGGAAACACACACACAAAAACACAAATAACCTGGTCGGGTTTGAACCCACAACCTCTCGAAAAAAGAGAGAGAAAAAAAGTTTCAGCGCAGAATCGAACCTGGTAACGCATGACCAAGAGTTCAATGCTCTACCAAATGTGCCATTGAAAACTGATATGACTGAGTGTTTGTAAAGCATATATAACGTTCTTTTCCGTAAACCACTGCAAGATTTTGAACATCTCATATAAAGACCATGTCACGAATGAGGAAGTCAGCAACAGGATCAGGAGAGCAATGGACCTTATCCACACATCGAGGCTCTGGGAGTTACTTCCCTTGTTTGTGGGACCAGCCCGGGCATCTTTCAGAATGCCGAGTAACAAGCGCTGTGCTTGGGGACAAAGTTAAACGGATGATAGATACCCTGAACGCTGTGTTGTCGTCAAAGTCATTCCATTTGTGAAACCGGGAAAGTATATGTACCATCTAGATCGTTGCCTTCGCAGCTGCAATCGCCCAGCGAACTAGCTGAACGTAGACACAATCACGTGGCACTGTTGTCGTGCTGTACATTTGCAGCAACGTAAGATCTCGTACGACGATTTGATTCAAGGCCTAGTGCTAATTGCTTTGATGGTCTGGTCTCAGTGTCACAAAAATATGATGATTTAATCAATCACTGATTTAAAAAATAAGTGTGTTGCCCTACATTGATTGACAGTCTGAGTGAAATAGATCTATTTCACTGTCCCACCTGGCGAACTTGTTGCCGGCTGTATTGAGCTTGTGTGTTCGTGTAGGCCTACTCAAAAGTCAAAATCACAGTCGTCTCCGAAACAAGGAATAATCAAAGTAAGGCGGAAAAGCATTTCGTTTGTTTGTTTTGTTCTTGCAGCACTTCAAAAATGATGTGTAGGTCTGTGACTGTCTGTCTCTCTGTGTTGTGTGGTGTGTAGGTCTGTGACTGTCTGTCTCTCTGTGTTTAGTGGTATGTAGGTCTGTGACTGTCACCATGTGTTCTGTGGTGTGTAGGTCTGTGACTGTCTCCATGTGTTCTGTGGTGTGTAGGTCTGTGACTGTCTCCATGTGTTGTGGTGTGTAGGACTGTGACTGTCTCCATGTGTTGTGTGTAGGTCTGTGACTGTCTCCATGTGTTGTGGTGTGTAGGTCTGTGACTGTCTCCATGTGTTGTGTGGTGTGTAGGTCTGTGTCTGTCTCCATGTGTTGTGTGGTGTGTAGGTCTGGAACTGTCTCCCTGTGTTGTGGTGTGTAGGTCTGTGACTGTCTGTCTCCATGAGTTGTGTGGTGTATAGGTCTGTGACTGTCTGTCTCCATGTGTTGTGTGGTGTGTAGGTCTGTGACTTTCTGTCTCCATATGTTGTGTGGTGTGTAGGTCTGTGACTGTCTGTCTCCAAGTGTTGTGTGGTGTGTAGACCCCAAGCTAAAAGACACATTTTGGTATGATTTATCTCATACTAGAAAACATAGAAACTAACTGATAACTTATAAATGCATTTAATCACAGAAGAATGGAAAAAAATCAATATCCTAATTTTAATGTTAATTTTTCTGCCAGGGCACAGAAGCAAGGTCTGAAATGACATGAGGCAGCCCCATTGCCCCATTGGTAGCATCTGACAGCTCGACCAACCTTGGCCATGTTATAACACTAAGAGCCTAGCAGTCAGTAGATCCTGACATAAGGGGATCATTCAGCAACTCTATCATTATGCTGTATTTGAAATGATGTTCAAACAAGTGTAGAAACTGCTGACTCTTCTAAAACTCCACCACAAATTTGCCATCAGAAAAAACTTATTTGTTTTATGTTGTAAAAGTAAATCAGAGGTAACAGATAATAGCTATTTGCCTCAGGTCTGTGACTGTATGTCTCCATGTGTTGTGTGGTGTGTAGGTCTGTGACTGTGTCTCCATGTGTTGTGTGGTGTGTAGGTCTGTGACTGTCTGCCTCCATGTGGTGTGTAGGTCTGTGACTGTCTCCATGTGTTGTGTGGTGAATAGTATTATATATATTATTAATGATTTTTTATTCTTATGTGATCATTATTTTGATTTTATTCTTTCTTTTATTTTTAGTTTTTGTTTTGCAACTTTCTGTGCATGACTATTGAGTGTCCCAGAAGAAAAATTAAAAAAACAAAACAAGAAAACTGTTCATAATATATACCTCTTTGTTACATGTACTTGGTTACTTGGTTAATGCATGGATGTGCATGTTGAAACAAAATAGAACAACAAACAGTACAGATTTACACACACACAAAGCCAGTTGGAAAAAAATGTTGTACTGCAGGTATCTTTCAAATTTTTTTCCCTTGTGTTTCAAAGTTTGAGCTGGTGCAAATTGAAATACAAAAAGTGCCAGAGGAGTACAAAGCACCTTGGAAATAACTAGTGGCAGATAACTTCAAACAACAATTTGCATGGCTGATCAACATTGTGCTAAGTGACTAACTGTGAGAACTGGTTTGCCTATGTGTCACTATATGATGTGTGTGGACTTGTGTGAAAAATTGAAATATACCTGCAGTACAACATTTTTGCAAAACAAAAACTAAAAATAAAAGAAAGAATAAAATCAAAATAATGAACACATAAGAATAAAAAAATATTTAATAATATATATAATACTATTCACCACACAACACATGGAGACAGACAGTCACAGACCTACACACCACACAACACATGGAGACAGACAGTCACAGACCTACACACCACACGACACATGGAGACAGACAGTCACAGACCTACACACCACACAACACATGGAGACAGACAGTCACAGACCTACACACCACACAACACAAGGAGACAGTCAGTGAGTCACAGACCAGCTACACACCACACAACACAGGCCAGGGAGACAGTCACAGACACGCGATGCGGCAATTTACGTGTAAACACCTGTTGACCAGGGATTACGTATCACAACACCTGAATGATTTGCTGTGTATTTGCGGGTAGAAACATATCACAACAACGCTGTTACATTAGGCGCTCCACTTCGAGCACTGTGTAAGGCAAATGTACAACTACAACAGTGCCACGTGATTGTGTCTACGTTCAGCTAGTTTGCTGGGCGATTGCAGGCTTTTAACCAGCGAAGGCAACGATCTAGATGGTACATATACTTTCCCGGTTTCACAAATGGAATGAATTTGATGCCAACACAGCGTTCAGGGTATCTATCATCCGTTTAACTTTGTCCCCAAGCACAGCGCTTGTTACTCGGCATTCTGAAAGATGCCCGGGCTGGTCCCACAAACAAGGGAAGTAACTCCCAGAGCCTCGATGTGTGGATAAGGTCCATTGGACAGCACGAAGACCTGCTCTCAATCGTGAAAAGCAGAAAGCTGAAGTGGTACGGTCACGTGTCAAGAGGCAGTGGGCTGGCCAAGACCATCCTGCAAGGTACCGTACGCGTACCAGGTGGGAGAAGGAGAGGCAGGCAGAAAAAGAGGTGGGGAGACAACATGAAAGAGTGGACAGGCTTGACCTTTCCTGACTCACAGCGAGCCACAGAGGATAGAGATTGATGGAGGAAGATTGTCCAAAAGTCATCAGTGGTGCCTCAACAACCCATCTCAGGGTTAAGAGACTGAACCAAAGACCATACATTACTAAGACCGCACAC
>JAWQFJ010034878.1:0-14013 GCA_034096865.1 Theodoxus fluviatilis | reverse complement strand
GAGAGAAGAGAGATGGGAGAGAGGAGAGGAGAGAGAGATGGAGGAGAGCTGGAGAGAGAGGAGGAGGAGGCGGGAGAGATGGAGAGAGAGAGATGAGGAGGGAGGAGACGAGAGAGAGAGAGAGAGAGGAGGAGAGAGGGAGAGGAGACGGAGAGAGAGAGGAGATGAGAAGAGAGAAGAGGGGAGAGAGGGGGGGGAAGAGCGAGAGAGAGAGAGAGAGCGGAGAGAGAGAGAGGAGAGAGAGAGAGATGAGAGAGGAGAGAGGGAGAGGAGAGGGAGCTGAAGAGCGAGGAGATGAGGAGAGAGAGAGTGAGAGGAGAGAGAGAGTAGACCGCCGAGAGAGATGAGAGGGAGAAGAGAGAGAGAGGAGGATGAGGCCGGTTGATGGAAGAGACGGAGATGAGATCGCAGAGGAGGAGGGGAGAGCCCTTCGACGAGGATGCGTGTGAGAGAGAGAGGAGAGAGGAGAGATGTAGAGGATAGAAGAAGGGAGAGAGCGAGAAGATGAGCGCAGACTGGGGGGAGAGGACGAGAGAGGAGGAGAGAGAGAGAGAGGGGGGGGGGGGAGGGAGCAGAGGAGAGGAGAGAGCACGGACGGGAGAGAGCGGGAGGAGGAGACGGAGATGAGCGAGAGGAAGGGGAGATTGAGTCTAGAGGAGGTTGACCCGCGGGACGGATTGTATGAGAGAGAGAGGACGAGGAGCGGAGAGGAGACGAGCGGCGAGAGGATTAGGAGAGAGTGAGGAGCATGGAGAGGAGGCGACGAGAGAGAGAGAGTAGAGGAGAGGAAGAGAGAGAGAGAGAGAGAGAGAGAGAGAGACGAAACAGACAGCAGCTTGATGGAGGGAAAACATGATGACAACACAGCTGGCTATGACAAGCAAGGCCATTGAACACACGTTGTGCTAGGCATGCGTGTTGCGAACCTTGCCGGCCGACAACCAATCAGATTCGTAGGCGCCAGCAGAGCGGCTGCGGTCTCCACACAGAGACGCTATACTCCCACACACAGTCCAAGCGATCACAGGACTAGTTCGTTCTCGGCGCTGAGCATTGAACTGTTCGCCTGGCAGCGTGGTAAGAAACTGAATGGCTCGAGGTCCGCGCGCGCGCGCGAGTGTGTGTATGTGTATGTGTGTGCATGCGAGTGTGTGTACGTGTGCGGGCGTGTAAGTGTGCGTGCGTGCACGTGTGTATGTGTGTGTATGTGCGCGCGTGTTTGTGTGTGCGCGCGCGTGTGTATGTGTTTGTGTGTGCATGCGAGTGTGTGTGCGTGTGCGTGCGTGTGTTTGTATGCGTGCGTGCACGTGTGTATGTGTGTGTGCATGTGTATGTATGTGTGTGCACGCGCGCGCGTGTATGTGTATATATGTGTGTGTGCATGTGTACGTGTGCGTGTGTGTGTATGCGTGCGTGTGTGTGTGTGTGCCTGCTGTTTTCTCTTGCATCTTTTGTATCTTATCCATTTTAACGTTTCTCTCCTCAATTCTACCTCTCCCCCTCCCCCTGCCCCCCTCCCCCTCCCCCCTCCCCCTACCCCCTACCCCCCTCCCCCTCGTCTTTTGTGATTGCTGAGCATTTTGCCGGCAGATTAATAGTGGGAGATAAGGAGCAAACTATCTGCTCTGGTGTTTTTTAAGACAGGGTTGGACGACGGTTTGAAGATGCAGAGGCACTTTCTTTTTATTGGAGAAATGTCTCACATGTTGTTGCGGTTGTTGTTAGCCGTCACATCTTTGCCTTTCCTGTTTCTGTTTTGTAGACTTGAAAACCGCCATAGTGGGAGAGTTTCATGTATTCATTTTCTACCCTCACTATTCAATCATGACCCCACTCTGAACACAGAGATATAGTATTCACTTGTCTCAGCCACGCTGAATGCCATGACCCCACTCTGCCTTCATTCAGCCTGTCTTCTGCTCGCTATTTCACACGCGCTCGCGCACGCTGGCGCGCGTTTTCTCGCACACCAACACGCACACACACGCACTCACACGCAGGCTCGAACAGGCACACACAAGCACAAAAACACAACCCCACAATGCACGCACATGTCCTACCGGGGACACATATCCGTATTGCCACCCGCAAGCATGCTTACTCTCTCGCACATGCAGGCGCGCTTCGTGTATTCGTTTTTGTGTATTCTCCAGGCATCGTGAAAACATTCCTGCACCTTAAAAGTTAGGGTGCTTTTATGAGGCATTTGCTTTAGGGACACTTATGTCTGTAGTGATAGTGAGGAGAATCGCAACGCTAGTAACACTTCATGAATTCAGTGTTCGCTGGAAATATTTCGCAATAACTAGAGCTGGCGGTACTTACCGGTAATACCTGTAAAACCGGTACGGTCCTCTGTACCGGTACCCAGCACTAGCAATAACGTTCAAACAGGATGCTTTCTCCAAAACCAAGTAGTAATAATAATAATAATAATAATAATAATAATAATAATAATAATAATAATAATAATAATAATAATACGATAATTTATAACGCGCACATATCTGACCACTTAGGCGACTCAAGGCGCACACACACATTCACACCCATAAAGAAAGAATACATGCTCTAATACAAAAGATTATGGCACGTGCAAATATGCACACAACAATCAAACATATATACACATAACATAATATTTACAATATATACTAACGTACATGGCTTGCTTTGGTACCAGGTTTGCATTGCATCAGTGTGATGGATGATATGGTGGAGTTTACTCTTTCTCCGTTTTGGGAAAAAGGAAGGTTTTTAGGCTAGATTTAAAAGAAGCTAAGGTTGGTTCCTGACGAAGGCTGAGAGGTAGTGCGTTCCATTGGGTGGGCGCTTGGAATGTGAAGGAGCGCCCGCCTACGATTGTGAGTCTTTGTGGCGTAATATCAATTCTGAGAAACGCTGGGCCTTTTTTTTCGGTTGTACATCGGTAGTGATGCATCATTACTTCCACCTGCTACCGTCCGGTGAATAGCTGCCTTTCTATGGTGTAGAATACACTCCTTCTCTCTCTCTCTCTCTCTCTCTCTCTCTCTCTCTCTCCCTCTCTATCTCTCTACCTCTTTCTCTCTCTCTCTCTCTCTCTCTCTCTCTCTCTCCCTCTCTTTCTCCCTCTCTTGTCCCTCTCTCTCTACCCCTCTCTCTTCCTCCCTCCCCCTCCTCCTCTCTTTCTCTATCCCTTTCTCTCTCTCTCTCTCTCTCTCTCTCTCTCTATCTCTCTCTCTCTCTCTCTCTTTCTCCCTCTCTTTCTCCCTCTCTTGTCCCTCTCTCTCTACCCCTCTTCCTCCCTCCCCCTTCCCCTCTCTTTCTCTATCCCTCTTTCTCTCCCTCTCTCTCTCTCTCTCTCTCTCTCTCTCTCTCTCTCTTCTCCCCCCCCCCCCCCTTCTCTCTCTTCATGCGTTTTTCTGTCTGACCGTTCCGTCCGTCCGTCCGTCCGTCCGTCCGTCCGCCTGTCTGTCTGTCTGTCTGTCTGTCTGTCTGTCTGTCTGTCTGTCTGTCTGTCTGTCTGTCTGTCTGTCTCTGTCTGTCTGTCTGTCTGTCTGTCTGTCTGTCTGTCTGTCTGTCTGTCTGTCTGTCTGTCTGTCTGTATGTCTGTATGTCTGTCTGTCTGTCTGTCTGTCTCTCCCTCCCTCCCTCACCCTCTCTCTCTCTCTCTCTCTCTCTGCATATCTCTCTTTGCGTCTCTCGCTCTTTGCATCCCTCTCTTTTGCTCTCGCTTTCTTTTTCTCTATCTCTTTCTCTCTGCGTCTCTCTCTCTGTCTCTGTCTTTCTCTGTCTCTCTCTGTCTCTCTCTCTCTGCGTCTGTCTCTCTCTCTCTGTCTCTCTTTCTCTCTCTGCGTCTTTGCGTCTTTCTGTCTGTCTGTCTGTCTGTCTGTCTGCCTCTGTCTGTCTCTCTCTCTTTCTTTCTCTCTCTCTCTGCGTCTCTCTGTCTATGTCTCTCTGTCTCTCTCTCTCTCTCTGTGTCTCTCTTTCTGTCTATCTGTCTCTGTCTGTCTGTCTGTCTGTCTGTCTCTCTCTCTCTGTCTATGTCTCTCGGTATATGTCTCTTTGTCTATGTCTCTGTCTCTGTTTCAGTCTCTCTCTCTCCCTCTCTCTCTCTCTCTCTCTCTCTCTCTCTCTCTCTCTCTCTCTTACTTTCTCATTGATAGAGACTATTCTCCCGTGCACATTGCCTAAACTGGTTGCCAACATCAACATTAAACAACAACTTCCTTGCAACTCCCTTTGACTCAGAGCAGTCAATCCAATCTGGACTAAGCGTCGGCCACAAAACTGGCCTCACCAGATACGTGAGCAACCACCACAGGAAATCCCCGGAGGACTAAACCTCACCGGAGTAACCGTCGACTCCTATCCCTAAGGGCCTCAAGGAACACCAATGGGTGGCGGTCAGTTTACACCTTTAGTTCCATCACATTCGTTAGAACATCCTGCCCAACATGATACCACTTATTTGGAATAACACGCAAATAGGAAGCACATCTTCCTCCAACAACAGCGTTCATTACACCACTTGCAGTCATTCCCTCGTCAACAGCCTGATGAAATTATCAACGCTGCGTAAGCAATTACATCATCTATCTGCCAGCTATCACCCAACAAATATATCATAGAGAAAGTGGGTCAGTCCCAACACCGCTCTACTGGAGGTAAATTTCACAGTGTGTTCAAGAAAAAGAATTCAAAATAAACTCCATGATAACAGGGATGCCATTTACACAAACCACTAAATGAGCAAATCAGACAATTAATCTCCCAAACTCACTGTCATCTTACAGCCAGTGTTTACAACAACAACACCAGTAAGAACGGTACGTCTAACCTATGATCACCAGGAATGCTGGGTGTTAAATGGGCAACGCGAGTGTCTGTTCAATGTCAACAGTTCACAACGAAAACATTAGCATTCTCTCTTTCAGAACACTCACAAACGACAGCACACCCATTATCTCACTCCCATCCAACCATCTCTCCAAGTTCAAACTTCTTTTCTTTTTCCTCGCCTTCCATTCATATCATTTCCTCACTCGTTGTTTTGCTTTTCCCAGATATTTGGTAGCTCACTCTACCGCTTTCATCATTCTTTCTCTCAAACGACAGAACAGCTGCTCCAGCTGGGACAAGTGATCAATCCAGTCATTACCGCAAAACACACCTCCCTCTCCATCCTGCTTCTCTCCTTCACCCAGCCTTTCCACACCTGTCTTTACACAAGACTCAGGCTTCACATCCATCTTGCAGTCCTCCATGGAAACATGGGGCTGCAGCACGCTTATCAATCCTTCATCTGTCCTCTCTTCCTCCTCTTTCACACACACACCTCCTCCCTCTACCTTCACCAGTGGGAAACAAGTACCACGACAACCAGTTGCTGACAAACACAAGCACTGCATCACACTTGCCTTGTCTTCTCTCTCCACATTAACTAGCACTTTGTCTCTGACTCTGTCTCTGTCTCTGTCTCTGACTCTGCCTCTGATTCTGTATCTGTCTCTGACTCTGTCTCTGACTCTGTCTCTGTCTCTGTCTCTGTCTCTGACTCTGTCTCTGTCTCTGTCTCTGTCTCTGTCTCTGTCTCTGTCTCTGTCTCTGTTTCTGACTCTGACTCTGTCTCTGTCTCTGACTCTGACTCTGTTTCTGACTCTGACTCTGACTCTGACTCTGTCTCTGTCTCTGATTCTGTCTATGACTCTGTGTCTGTCTCTGTCTCTGTCTCTGTCTCGATCACTGACTCTCTCTGACTCTGTCTCTGGCTCTGTCTCTGACTCTGTCTCTGACTCCTTCTTTGACTTCTCTGACTCTGTCTCTGTCTCTGTTTCTGACTCTGACTCTGTCTGTGTCTCTGTCTCTGTCTCTGACTCTGACTCTGTTTCTGACTCTGACTCTGTCTCTGTCTCTGACTCTGTCTATGATTCTGTGTCTGTCTCTGTCTCTGTCTCTGCCTCGGTCACTGACTCTGTCTCTGACTCTGTCTCTGACTCCTTCTTTGACTCTGTCTCTGACTCTGTCTCTGACTCTGTCTCTGACTCTGTCTCTGACTCTGTCTCTGACTCTGTCTCTGACTCTGTCTCTGACTGTCTCTGACTCTGTCTCTGACTCCTTCTCTCTCTCTCTCTCTCTCTCTCTCTCTCTCTCTCTCTCTCCCCTCCCTCTTTCTCTCCATCTCTACTTCTCTCTCTGCATCTCTCTTTCCATCTCAAGTTTCTCTCTCTCTCGATCTCTCTCTTTCTCCTGTTCTTCTCTCTCTCTTCTTTTTTTCTCTCTCTCTCCTCCTTCTCTCTCTCCCTCTCCATCTGTTTTTCTCTAGCTCGATCTCCCGCAACCTTACAGAGGCATCCACGGACATTCATGCTCCTTCAGTCACAGACACCTTCATCTTGCTTTCACTCTAATGCCGCATTTCTCCTACGAAATTGATCAGAATTTCCTGCAAGATAGCCTTATTATTGCTTTTTCTTGACTCCAAACCAAACTTCTCGATCATCGCCTCCAAACTTCCCCTATCCAGTGACAAAATATCAGCAACTGTCGGCCACTCTGCTCTGTCAGCCATAATGAAAAATGCTACCGTCAAACAGTATAGAATCAGCAAAATCAAAACTCACAGATTGAGCAATCTCTAGCAAATTCAAGCAAAATAACTATCAGGGTTACTCAAAATGTGACAGGTCACAAGGGCAGAGGTGAGTTTAAAAAAAGACAGGTCACATCACAACACAACCATTCACACTCAAGGGTATGTCTAATCTGGCTCAGAAATTTGATATAGACTTTAACCATTACCCTCAAAGGAATGATTGCTATGGCTCTAAAAATAATCTTGGGACGAGGTACTCAACTGTTATGGAGTTAGATTCAAAAAGGGGGGGGAGAAAGGGGAAAC
The DNA here is from genome assembly GCA_034096865.1 of Theodoxus fluviatilis. Lineage (NCBI taxonomy): Eukaryota > Metazoa > Mollusca > Gastropoda > Cycloneritida > Neritidae > Theodoxus > Theodoxus fluviatilis. The sequence continues at coordinate 7,130 of JAWQFJ010034878.1, read as the reverse complement.
AGGGGGAGAACAGGGCTCAAACGACGAAACATTAGGTTCGCTCTGACGACAACGAAGCGTTGAGATGCCTCGACGTTTCGTGATACCGGCGAGAGTGACAAACTCGGCTGGACCCTGGAGGGCAAAGGCTTGCAATTGTGGAGCAGAGAAAGCAACGATGAAGACGTGGTTTTGCTCTGATGATGTACAGGAGAGAGAGACGCTTCATCGAACACGTGGCGAGCGCAATGACTCAGCAGGTCCCTAGAGAGCGGGGAAGGCAGAGAACGCTCGGCTTGACTCCGGAGGCAGAACGGCGTGGAGACGCATGTTCCTTTTCACTGGCTGCAAAACGGCGGGAAGCAGAGAATTCTTGTTCTTTTGAAACGGCGTGGAAGCTGAGGACGCTCATTCTTCACAATGGTGTGGCGTGTTAGAAGAGCTGGCACTTAGCCGGCGTGATGGACTGGCTTGGCTGGTGGTACTTCTGCGCCTGCAACTAGCCTCCAGGGGTTTTTATACGCATAGCAATAATTCCTTAATCACATGTGAACATGTGGCACACCACAAACATTCTTCGATCACATGTAACAATGGAGCCAATCGCAAAAAATATATCCAATCACAGGTGAAAATGGGGGCCAATCACACGTTTTCGTTCCGCCCTAGCGACAGGCTTGCATCCAGTGCTTTATTGGACAGATGGATAGTATCCCACGGCCCAGCAACCTCCCCAGGTCGCACAAGGTCATCAATGGCAAAATCACCAAAATAGTCCCCAGCAACATAATGCAAGTTACGGTATTTTTAGTCACTCGCCTCTCATGTATCGTGCAGAGGGACACTGTAGGCCAATTCCGAACTCAACCCTCGAACACACAATGGAAAACTGATTGGCTGGCGAGTCACACCCCAACAACACACTTTAACGTTGCTATTTTTAGCACGGCTGGCGGCCACACTAATTTACATACCACAGGTTAGTAAGTAAGTAGGGGTGTGTGTGTGTATGTGTGTGTGTGTGTGTGTGTGTGTGTGTGTGTGTGTGTGTGTGATCTTGTCACTGGAGGGAACACTCTACTATCGACCACATCTTTGCACTACTTACAATGATAACAAAGAATGTGCATGGCGGAGGAAGAGGAAAACTTTACATATCATTTATTGATTACACAAAAGCATTCGACTCAGTTAAACGACCTTACCTTTGGAAGGCACCAATCAAAGCAGGTGTCTCGACCTAATGTATTAAAATGTTTAAAGCAATGTATAATTCAGTTAAAGCATGTGTTAGATGGGGAAGTGATAGATCTGACTTCTTTGAATGTCCCATTGGAACAAAACAAGGCTCTTCGGAGAGTCCGACATTATTTTCATTAATCATCACTTCCGTAGCTGATTATGTCCGTGAAAATGGTCAGCATGGTGTCCAAATGCAAAGTGGAAAAAAGAAATATTCTTTCTGATTTTCGCAGATGATATCGTACTGATCTCAACGTCCCCAGTAGGGCTTCAGACACAAATAAGCAACATTGCTTATGCTTCAGAGCAAATTGGTCTGAAAGTTAATATTGCCAAAACAAAGGTAATGGTGTTTAGAAGAGGAGGGTTCCTTGGTCAGGGAGAAAAGTGGCATCTGAACGGTACTAAACTAGAAGTTAACGCATTCAAATACCTGGGTTACACCTTCACGACTAGATTGTCAGAAACGGGAGCTCTAGACAATGTAGCCACAAAAGCTAAACAGAAAACAATTGCATTGGTAAAGATACTATGGACTCTCCGCAGTCAAACACCAAAGTTGTTCTTCAAACTGTTTGATGCACAAATACAGCCTCTGCTGTTATACGCATCAGAGCTATGGGGATTACAGGAACATTAAAACGTAGAGAAAACGCACATGTTCGCATGTAAGCAATTTCTGAAAGTTGACGCAAAAACTCCAAATAGTCTAGTTTATGGTAAAACAGGAAGATTCCCTCTTAGAATCAATAGTACTATAAGAGCTATTAAATATTGGCTCAAACTACAAAAAATGCCTAATGATCGACTACCGAAGCAGACACTTGTTATGCTTTCCAGTATAACCGTTCCAAACGAACTAAACTGGCTATAGGCTATTAAAAACTGCCTCTGTGAATCGGGTTATGCATTTATCTGGTACAACAAAGGAACTATCAACGAAAAGAGTTTTCAGAAAAATCTTAAAATCAGACTCCCAGGTTGTTACAGACACAAAATTAGTGGTAGCGAGCGGTTCGTATTGTACAGAACCATTAAACACGATTTCCAATGTGAAAAGTACTTGAGCTCTCTCGAAATTACCAAATTTAGGGTAGCACTTGCTCGATTCAGATTTGGAAGGAATGAATTAAGAAGTAATACGTTTGTCGTCGAAGAGATTATACTGTCCATTCTGCACAGATCAAATTGAAGACGAAGCTCATTTCTTACTCAATTGCTACCTATATACAGATCGAAGATAAAAGTACATAGGAATATATATCAAACACATGAATACCACGGGACTCAATTTCACCTTCCTAATAAATGGTCAAGGGTACTTAAAAACAAAAAATGTTGCCACGTACATCTTTTATGCCTTGAAATATCGAAGGTAATATCTTGAATAACGCCGAACAGTATCATGCTCCATTCAGTTCAGAACGCATGCAAAAATTATGATTTTCCGAACAAATGCCATTTTTGAAGCTGCTGGTATTGATATAGATACCATACAGTGTAACCAATTGCCAACCCCCGACTCCCCATCATCCACCCCCACCTACTCCTTCACCCCACCCACTATCCCGTATTGTTGTAACATTGTGACGGGCCGCCGGCCTAAACAATAAAGAAACCAATCTCTCTCTCTCCCTGCCTCCCTCCCTCCCACCTCGCAGGTAACTAGTGTGGTTAGGATGAATGTAAATAGGTAAAGGCAAAGGTGTGATTTTATATAGCGACTTTCCACAATTGATCGGTGCTCAAACCGCTTAACACTTTACCCCTTGATCACTGGGCATCTTGATCAACCCTCACTGGTACCTCACAACAAACATAGTGACAGACATTTAAGACGCACACATTCAGGTACCAGCACCAACTCCGCTCCCTGGGGAGTATTCCAACCCGATGCTGGCGCTTGGCCAGCATACAAGGGTTAATCGTACTACATTTTGCCAACACTGCCCTCACAGGTACCCGGTTTTACTCCTGGGTGGGGAGAAGCAATGCGAGTTAAGCATCTTGCTCAAGGATGCACCTCTGGGAACCGTACAGCTTTGAACGCCGTACCCACTGGCCGCAAGCGACTGTAGGTCCAGCGCGCTAACCACTCGGCCACAGAGCCCCACGTGCATGCTTTTCCTACATCGACCGCTGACTGTCATTACCTGCTGGCCGACGCACGTATCACACGAGGCAGACATGGAAGACACACACCACTCGAATGCTTAGGTACTCCTGTGCTCGTCGATTTTCTTTCGAATGTGTTCTTTTGACAAGATTATTGTGAACAAATTGCTAAGTAAATGAGCTTAAACAGCCAGAGAAAGTTTGTGACTCTGCCTTTTCCGCTTATTCATTTGCATCGTGAATAAATTAATTTTTACTCCCAAATCGATAGTTAATAATATGGTATTGTCTTCTGAAGTAGAGATGTATTGTGGTGTGAAGAGGTCATTAAGTTTTTAAGATAATGTTTACTTTGACATTCATATTTGTTTGATTAGTTATATCCCATACTATTCTTTGTGTTGTTTGTTTATCGTGTACAAGTTGACCAGTGTTCATCGTTTTCAGACAAATTTACGTGTATACCTTTATTACATACCACACAATAATCAGTTTTTATTATGCACAGGTGTATCTTAACGTATCACAAAACATTTCCTCATTTACTTATTCTATTAATAGTCAGTATCAAAGTATTTTTCCAACCTGAGAGACTGCTCAAATGTTTCAAAGTTCAAGCAATTGATGTGTTTGACAGTGGTTCGCGGTGTCTTGCAGATGTTCATGTAGAAACATGTTAGAAATATCTGCTGATGACGTTCTTTTGGCGGTGTTGTCGTGGATATCAGACAGCGAGCACGAGGATGATGTGTTGTTCATGTCTGGTGCGGTGTTTGATCATTCTTTCACACCTGTTGAGATGGCAGTCTTCTCAACAGTGCCTGAACAATGTTCACTCCTGTAGCATCATCATTCCATGAGCAACGGTGAGGTTTTCTTCCCAGCTCCTAAGTTGAGAGATCTCATTTTCTGTGTCTCCCTGAATTATAGACAGCTTACGTGTACCACAACATTATACTGAAAAAATGCGGGCCCAATCTTCTGCAAGAATGATAACGAGGTAAAGGTTCGATAAGATTGTTGGCGCCTCTTAGTCTTAAGTGTCATTTAGTGAGGATTTAATGTGCAGTTATTTGATAAAAGTTTTAAAAAACTTAAGCTATCTCTTTAATTTGTCTTGAACGTTTTGTCTTTTTTGAGATTTTATTGCTTGACGTTGTTGTACAATTATACTATTTTTCCTAAATTTATTTTTGAAATGTTGCCTTTTCTTTATAAACTCTCTCTCTCTCTCTCTCTCTCTCTCTCTCTCTCTCTCTCTCTCTCTCTCTCTCTCTATATATATATATATATATATATATATATATATATATATATATATATATATCTGTCTCTCCCCGATTTAACGTTCTCCTTCCGATGTAATTGCAGAGCATTGTTTTCGATCGCGTTTCGAGTTAATCACCCTCACGCGCATTCTGTGAACCCGAGTCAGTAGTGACTCTGGCACAGTTCGCAATGAATGAGTAAATATACTTGACCATTCGCATTACAGCATTGCGCCAAAAATAGTTCGTTCTGATACTTTTCTCTCTCCACGTTTTACAGAAATTATTCATTTGTCAAAACTTGTTTCCATTTTAACACAAACAGTTTATGTTTTCGAATAAACGCTTGTTAATTGCCTCAAAAATAGATAGTGATGAGTGTTGTGCGAAATAGTCTTAGAACTACTTTAACGGCGTATGTCAGGGAGCACATCGACTATCCTACAAGCCTCTCGTGTGACCTTCATTTGCATATTTCAGACGGAATCCTTCCATCACATAATATGAACGCCGGTAGGCGAAGTCTCTAGTGGAATAGAATGCCTCGCTCGTACAGACTTGTGACAAGTCTTGACTTTATTTTGATTTGATTTTTGGGTGATATGTTCTGATTGTAATGGGCCGGTGGCCTACACAATAAAATATTTTGTTCATTGTTCTCTCTGTCTCTCTCTCTCTCTCTCTCTCTCTCTCTCTCTCTCTCTCTCTCTGTCTCTGTCTGTCTGTCTGTGTGTGTGTGTGTGTGTGTGTGTGTGTGTGTGTGCGTGCGTGCGTGCGTGTGTGTATGTGTGTATTTGTGTCTGTTTGTCTGTCCGTCTTTTCGTCCTTCCGTCCGTCCGTCCGTCCATCTGTATGTCCGTCTGTCCGTCTGTCTGTCTACATTTGTCTGGGCGGAAGAGGACAGCAAGTCTTGCATTGAGCAGGCAGGGTTTCGGAAGGACCACTGGACCGTTGAATAATTCTTTTTTTGGACGCGGTCAAGCACGTGTATGGTAGTGGTCGAAGGACATGTGTATGTCGCATTTATTGACTTCCAAAAGGTCTTCGACTCTGTGAACAGATTACGTCTGTCCAAGGCAGAGTTGTCAGCCATAATCCTGAGATTTCCTCGGGCAGTTTACTCTCAGCCACAAGCGTGTGTACGGTGGAATGGTGCCACCACTGAGGTATTTGACTGCTCGGTCGGTGTAAGGCTGGGGCTATTTGAATCCCCGCTATGTTTGTTTAACCTTTTTATTGATTACGTTGCAATGTATATCTGTAGGTATGGGTGTCATGGCGTACAGTTGTTTCCTGGTAGAGCAGAAATGTTTTCCCTTATCTTTGCAGACGACATTGTGTTGCTTGCTAGTACTCCTGTTGGCTTACAGTGCATAATAGACAATCTCTGCCATGCTTTCCAAGAGCTAGGTTTCCATTAAAACTTATAAAATTACATGATCTTTCGAAGAAAATATTTCTGGGCCGTGGAGAGAAGTGGTCATTTGGAGGTACGGTTTGGGAAGTGGTAAATCGCTATGAATATACGGGACATAGTCACTACTATGCTGTCTCTGTCTTCCGCCCTGGACAACCTGGCTGAAAAAGCAAAAACGAAAACCAAGCAGTTGCTGAAGACAACGTAGAATATATATTCTATGAATACTAACGTTCTTTATTCCCGATTATTTAATGCCCAGATACAGACATCCTTGCTTTATGGATTCGAGTGATAGGGAATGGAAACGTCAGAATGTATTGAAATAGCACACATGTTCGCATGCAAGAGGTTTTTAGATATAAGTGCTAAAAGTTAAACTATGTACCATGGAGATCCGGGTAGATATCCCTTTACATTAAGACAACAATAAGACCGTTGAATACTGGCAACGGCTCTGTACGATGGCAGTGTTCGTGTGTGTGTGTGTGTGTGTCCGTCCGTCCATCCGTCCGTCCACCCTCTCTCCGCCCGCCCGCCCGCTCGCCCGCCAGTCCGTCCATCCGTCTGTCTGTCTGTCTGTCTGTCTGTCTGTCTGTCTGTCTGTCTGTCTGTCTGTCTGTCTGTCTGTCTGTCTGTCTGTCTGTCTGTCTGTCTGTCTGTCTGTCTGTCTGTCTGTCTGTCTCTCTGTCTGTCTGTCTGTCTGTCTGTCTGTCTGTCTGTCTGTCTGTGTCTCTCTCTCTCTCTCTCTCTCTCTCTCTCTCTCTCTCTCTCTCTCTCTCTCTCTCTCTCTCTCCCTCTCCCTCCGAACGACTTATTACAGAGTACACACAGGTCCGGCTGGATACTCCTAGAGGTAGCGCAAGATATTCATTCTATAAACAGTTCAAGTTCGTTCTCTCTAGGAAGCAGTACCTCTATACCATTGACAAACAATTCTTCAGAGATGTATTTGTTCGTTTTCCTGCCGGAATCAGTGAGCTATTTATTCATATGTATCGTTTCATTAATGATACCGCCAGACTTCTATGTCCGAAATGCTGTGAAGAGGACGAAGATGAGTTACATTTCTTGCTCTGTTGTCCTGCCTATGAGGACCTTAAGGCCCG
>JAWQFJ010034877.1:10000-14859 GCA_034096865.1 Theodoxus fluviatilis | reverse complement strand
AGCGTCCGTTGTTCGGGCAAAACCCTGGCGTTGTGACAACGATGACGTGTCGGTGTGCATCGTCAGTGCTGACTCGCTGATGAAAAATGACCGGTCCCTCTTTGGCTCGAACGGCAGGACAACGAGCTGTGTGCGCGTTGGACAATGAATCTTCTCCGATGGTCGGAACTCGGTGATCTGATCCCGTCCCGATAGCCTCATGGGCCCGCCTGCGGCTGGACTACCGGAGCAGGCCCTACAAGCCCAACTGCCAGTGGTTCGGGCTGATGTGGGAACATGTAATGGCTCCGACTGAATGGAGTATCCGACTGCTCGTCAGCATTCAAGATGTGGCAACTCTGCAACATCGCTCTGTGGAATTCGAGTTCAGCAGATCCTTATCGAATTTTTTTTTCTTTTTTAATAATAATATAGTTTATTTACGCACATACCTTCTCTTGACAGGCAAGCTCATGGCGTTTACAATCCAAAGAATCAACACTCATTCAACCGCTCAACACCACATTCCAACAAAAAACTCGCACACTACACACACAAGCAAAACAAAAACTAAAGTCCAATAGAACAAACTATACAATATACACAGCACTTGCAGGCAAGGTCAAGTAAGGCGAAGCAGCTCAGCGGTTAAGGCGGGTCGGAAGAGGTGGGTCTTTAGAGCACTTTTGAACTGCGGCAGAGTGTCAGAATAGACGAGTTGGTCGCCCCAAGACCACCTGGAGGCGATCCTGCGAGGAAGAGATGAAGAGCTGCAACCTGTCATGGGGAGAGCTGAGGAAGGTTGCCCAGAACCGAGTACGCTGGAGGACTGTTGCTGAGGCCCTATGCTCCACAAGGAACTCAAGGGAAGAAGTCAAGTAAGTCAAGAGTGTCAGAATGACGGACTGAGAGAGGGAGATTATTCCAGGTTACAGTTCCAATATAGGAGAAGGCACGCTGTCCTTGAGTTTTCTTGTTACGGCGTTGGACCTTAAGTATTCTAGAGTCAGCAGCTGAGCGTAGAGATCTGGAGGGCGTGTAGACTAAGAATTTCTGTAAGAGCGTGCCTTGAAGCACAAAGTAGCAAGTTTATAATCTATCCTCTGAGAGATGGGGAGCCAGTGAAGTGTATGTAGGAGTGGAGAGACATGGGTACGCTTGGAACATCGAAAAACTAGCCTAGCAGCGCAATTCTGAACTTTCTGCAGTTTGTTAAGCAGAGTGTCAGGGATGCCAGCGAGAAGAGAGTTCCCATAGTCGAGACGAGACAGAACACGCGACGTGATGAGCGTTTTGGTGGCCTGCTGAGAAAGATAATGACGAATGGTACTATTTTTCCTTAACTCATAATATGCAAACTGACAGACTTTGTTGATATGATCTCTCATTGACAGGTCATCGTCAAACATGACGCCTAAATTTCTAACAGACAGAGAAGACGATGTCACTGTGACCAATGGTTAGCCCACCAGGAGTGCTTCAGGTTTTGAGTCATTGAGTTGGAGCTTGTTCAGGGTCATCCACCGTTTCACGTCAGAGATACAGTGTTCGCTGGTAGAAAGAAGAGAGTGGATTTGACTGGAATGGGAGGAGTTGTAGAGCTGGGTATCATCAGCAAATTCACTGTGAGAGACTGAATGACTAACAATTACATTGGAGAGTGGTTAGGTGTACAGTAGAAACAGCAGAGGACCCAGAACAGGGCCCTGAGGGACTCCGTACTTCAGAGGTGTAGGATCAGAAGCAAAACCCGAGATCAAAACAGTCTGTCTACGTTCGGAGAGATATGAATGCAGGAAAGAGTGCTAAGTTCTCAATGCCAAAAATGTTTCTAAGACGGGTGAGAAGAATTCCATTGGTCTATTGTGTCGAACGCGGCACTCAAGTCCAACAGAGTAAGAAGAGAAACTTTGGAATCATCAGAAGCAACGAGAAGATCGTTTAGAACACGGAGCTGAGAAGGAAAATGCATTAAAAAAGTAATTGCAATATTGCATATGTCCTGTTTGGTAATTCTATTAGGTAATTCTGGTGAGAAAAAATTTACTATGCAAAATCCAACTGTATGCTTCCCGGCATTGTGTATTTCTTTGCCTTTTCTAGAACAATTGATGTCGAGAGGATGCGACACTGAAGCAAAGAACAAACTGAGTACAATGTTTGAGCTGTGCTTTAACGGTGTAATATTTTGAATGTTTGGATATTTACATGTATCTCAATGTGATGTAGCTGTGCTACCCTCTTGCTATCTTTGTCATTTGTTGTTACCTTGTTTAATAGAGAGAGAGAGAGAGAGATACAATGAGAGAGTGATACAATGAGAGTGAGACAATGAGATAGAGAGACGTGAGAGAGAGAGACAGAGACAGAGACAATGAGAGAGTGAGACGATGAGAGAGAGATACGTGAGAAAGCAAGAGACAAAGAGAGAGAGAGACAGAGATATTCAGACAAAAAGAAAGAATGAGACAAAGAGAGAGAGAGACAAAAAGACAGAGAGACAAAGAGAGAGAGAGAAATAGTGACAGACACGGAGAGAAAGAGAGCGAGAGAGAGAGAGAGAGAGAGCGAGACAGAGAGAGAGAGAGAGAGAGAGAGAGAGAGAGAGAGAGAGAGAAACTCAAGGTTTTCGTTTAGAACCTGCTCTCTAGCAGATGAACGTTTATTTCCCATGCATATTTTAAACAAGTGATGTGATGAAATAAATATCTGAATTGATGGACAAAAAACTTCAAAATGTGGGCTTCAAAGTAATAATAATAATAATAATAAAAATAATAATAATAATAATAATAATAATAATAATAATAATAATAATAATAATAATAATAATAATAATAATAATAATAATAATAATAATAATATTACGATAATAATACGATAATTTATCATGCGCACATATCTCTTCACTTAGGCGACTCAAGGCGCACACACACACATTCACACCCATAAGAAAAGAATGCACACTCTAATACAAAACATTATGACAGGTGCAAACATGCACACAACAATCAAACATATATACACATAACATAAGATAATAATCACAATATATACTAACGTACATGGCTATTACATCTGCTTGGTACCAGGTTTGCATTGGATCAGTGTGATGGATGGTATGGTGGAGTTTACTCTTTCCCCGTTTTGGGAGAAAGGAAGGTTTTTAGGCTAGATTTAAAAGAAGCTAAAAATTGTACGCAACAACATATAATACAGCAAATATTTAGATTATATGGTTATAAGTCGATTCAGACCATACTATACATGCTTTTAAAAGTGCATGCGTTGTTTATCCTTATGGGGGGGAAAGGTAACAAAAGTTACAGTAAGTCACTACAATAAAATATGCACAACCAAAATCACATGCTAAGAATAAATTCCTTTCCTATGAAAGCATAATTATCTGGTGTTAACATACATCTCTCTGGCTTTGGTAGCTGTGAATGTGATTATAGACCTGCTGCTCACCCTTCCACAAAACAGAGGTTTGACAAAAGTCACAGTATTTTTATAACTATAATGGAACCGACACAACTACGTGAAATATGCAGAGGCCAGCCGCTAAAGCAGGTACCTCAGTGTACCTAAATGCTGATGCAAAGGAGACATTCTTCCTGCTGTTCATTGGATATGATTGATTCATGCGATACTATAGAGTAAGTACTGGATATTGTCGCGGCATGGTTGACTCAGAATGCATTGTAAATTACATGTTTTCTGTCCCAGAGTGGTGTGCAGCTTGGTAGCAGTTGAAACCGAAACAGGTTTCATTAAAACATGCACTTGTGGGAGGAAAGCCTTGAGCAAATTTTGCAGAGTCGACAGCGATCATCATTTATATATCAAAAAAGAGTATTCCGTTTGATTTCTTTGTAATTAAGGACGGATAAGGAGCAAATGGACGGTCATCCTTCTTTTGTTATCTATTATTATCTATGGTTTAACGGATTAATTCCAGACTTCTAATTTTTCCTACATTTTTTTAGTTTTCCACCAATTTTACCGGCTCATACAAAACAGTCCATCTTTTCCACCCTGATATGCGATGAACATTTCCCAAGTTCACGTGACTTGCATTTACCTCTCCAACGTCAGTATCCAGTATGATATGGAAACACTTTTGCTTAGAAATGTAGAAATCCATCACCAGTTTTGTCAATTTAACACTGGTCTACGATGTAGCTATCTGTTCTATCAGCACTGTTGATCAGTCTTCATTTCCGAGAGGGATGTATTTGAAGGCGTTAATGAAGGTGCTTCCCTTACTGACATCTTTGTATGAAGCATTGCACTCTGATTCAGTTTTACTCCGGGAGCGATTCGGGGTCGAGTTGTTCGGACAACAGAAACGGTGTCTCGTCCTCCCACATCAAATGGTCGCGGCAGTCCCTCAGCCAAGCTTCTCGCACAATCTTGATCTCAGGAGAAGACTGTAGGATTGTTCGTAAAAATTCAGTCAAGAACATTGCGTTTGTCACCACATGAGTGGTGATGCCGGATATAACGATGTTCATGACGCTGGCACCCATGAGTTGCAGCTACTTCCATCCACGGTGCTTTGTCTTCTGATGCCATGTTGAGGCAGAGCTCAGCTCCTTCCAGCACCTGAAATGACAAGTAAAGAAAAGAAAGTCTACCTCTTTCCTTGCAAAGTCTACAGCATCTATCAATGGTAGAATGCCAAAGGACCTCCTATGTCAGTTATATGGCAAACTAAAAACATGCTATAAATAAGAAAAACACACACGACAAACAAACTAAAAACCTGCAAAAGATCAGCTGGTCATGCACAGATGCGATACAAGGACGTCTGCAAGCGCGACCTAAAGGCACTTGGTATCAGCCAAGGACCACACCAGTTGGAGAGATGAAGTCTG